>WJEZ01000083.1:0-50365 GCA_009869925.1 Thalassaphorura encarpata
GATGACTTACACCCCGGCCATATCTTTCTTCTTCTCTTGGAAGTTTTCGTAACGACTGTATAGCCAAGAGAATGGAGATAGTTAACGACTGAGCTCCAAATGAATGTCAAGGAGAGTTAATGGGGAAACTGACTTTCAGACTTTTGTATCAGAAGACTTGATTCCATGCTAAATTTATTTATTACGTAAATTGTAGTTAATGGATCTCCTTAGTGATTCTGTGGGCAACTTAAGGAACCAGAAGTACTTGCCTAGGAAATATTTTAAACTTTTAAAAACATCGAAACTCGAGCATGGTTCCAATCACGCAGTGAATAAATGCAGCACTTTTATGTCGTATTAAATGAGAAATTGTTTAGTCAGTCAAAACGCTTAAAACATTGTTAGGGTCTTGTATTTACGTCTTAAAACGAACCAATGGCAATAAAACCTAAATTTGCTGATTTGAATGCTCATAATTTGAGGGCAAGTACGAACAGTACGAAGTACATGGTGTACGTGGTTTGTACAAAAATGAAGCTAACAAAACGTTGCACATCTTGCAAAATAAAAAATTCAAGTGCAATAAGTTAATGGAGCATAGAATGCTTAGTTCCTTCATATTTCGATATAACAAAACCCAATAAAATTTTCATAGAATCAGGACATAGTGTCACGAAGAAAGTTTTTGCTAATCGGAGATTGTTTTGCAACAACTCAGTCTTCCGATGGAGAGGGAACCAGGAGGTGAAAACGTTAAATTTGAATAACTTTTAAAGAAGACAGGTACAAATTAATCGCCTTAGCATAAGCACACATAAGTTTCCCCTTTGTTGGAGTGATATGGTAACCACTAAATTTTGGTAAAAGACTAATGGCCAATATTATTTAAAAATTTTCATCCTGACTCAAATTCAAGGATTGTCTAAATAGTAGTCTGAATTAAGTAAAGTTTCTTAATTCAGTTCTATTGGTATTTTTGTATATATAATTTATACACTGAAATGTCTGATCATGTTCATGATCCACACAGTGGAAGTAAAACACGTCTCATAATCATGTTCATATTGACATTTACTTACATGTTAGCTGAGTTAGTAGTTGGCTACATAGGACAATCAACATCTTTAATTGCTGATGCCTTCCACATGTTATCCGATGTAATTTCCCTCACAGTCGCATTCATGGCTATTAAGGTACTACTCTAATGTTCAAATTAATTTGGAATTGTCTAATTTCTAATTTATTTTGTGGGACTGTTTCAGTTATCTCCTAAGAAATGGGATAAAAGCACATTTGGATGGGCTCGTGCAGAAGTATTGGGAGCTTTAGTGAATGCCGTGTTCCTCCTAGCCCTGTGCTTTACCATTTTTATTGAGTCAATAAAACGGTAAAGATAATAATGAATTAATCATGTATTCGACTCATATCTTGAGTTTTTTCTTGTCAAGATTTTTCGAACCGCAGCGTGTCAAAGAACCTGTATTAGTGTTTGCAGTTGGATTGGGTGGTCTTATCATCAATATAATTGGCCTCTGCATTTTCCACGAAAAGGAAAAACGTATTAATCAATGAAAACTTTACTTTGTCTTGGTTTAATTCTGTTTGGCTAAGATTCCTTAATTTACCAGCGGAAGATACCCATGAAGAAGTGCCTGGAGTTGGAAAACGAAAACGATCGCTGATACAAAATCAAGGGCGATTAACAAGGATGGTCGGGGCTGACCAAATTACCAACGAAGACGGCTCTGTCCTTACTGTTGCCCCTGGAATATCAAAGAGCAGTCTAGTCAAAACCACCTCAATCATAAGTCCTGGAACAACACAACCCCCACCAACATCAGCTCAGCCGTCCCCAGAATCAGCACAGGGGTCTCAAGAAGCATCCAGGCAGCCGTCACATGGAAATCTACCAGCTAGTGGGAGCAGTGCCCACCATCATGGTAGCTCGCAGGTGAATATTTCAGCTGGAAATTTAGCTTTCTCTTTAACATTCAGATTTGGCTAGAATTCACGCTCAAGTTTTATTTTCCATTCAGATGAATATCAAGGGAGTCTTCCTCCATATATTAGCGGATGCCTTGGGCTCAGTAATAGTGGTCATTTCAGCATCCATCGTCTGGGGTACGGAGGAAATGCGTAAAAATGATGAGGCAAATTGTGTAAATGTACGCTGGTGGGCTTACATTGATTATATCGACCCAGCACTATCTACTATTTTGGTCATACTAATTGTATTTTCATCTTGGCCATTACGTTAGTTGTCATTAATTATATAAGCATACTTTGCTACCGTGTTTGAGTACTTATTATTTTATTTCTAGTTCAAGAGGCCTCCCTAATTCTCCTGCAAACAGTACCAGCACGTATAAACGTATGAGTTCAAAATAATTTATGAAAGACAATTAGGTTGTTAAACCCAGTTATATCCTGAAACAGGTGGAAGAATTAAAGGGAAAAATCATAACAGATGTGAAAGGAGTACTGGCTGTTCATGAATTTCATATTTGGGAGCTGGCTGGAAACAAAATAATAGCATCAATTCACATCGTGTAAATTTATACTAAAATAATTGAGAACATTTGGCTTTTGCCTATGGTACTTTTGGTACTAAACAAGTATTTTTCAGATGCGAAAATATCAATGATTACACTCGAATCACGAGGGAAGTAAAGGATTTGTTTCGCAAGGAGGGGATTCGCTCTACTACTGTCCAAGCAGAATTCGCTAACGAAGAAGCCTTTGAAAAACTTTAAAAATACCCATGAATTCTATAATTTAGTTAACTCGACTACTACTAGCCAAGAGCAGAATGAAAATAATAACGTCAGATTTTGGTTTCTACAATTTATTCTCAAATTAATGAACTCAAAATACAAAGTACATGATTTACGAAGTGAAGAAGAGTAAACTAGGACAAATTTATACTCAAGTGGTGAACTAATGCTGCACAGGTCGCATTGCATATTGTGCCCTTAGGAGAAACTAAACATTTGAAATACATAAATTCATTCTGGAATTTTACCTTTCAAGGAGAGCAGTTTACCGAATAAAGAATTTTACTCCAATTTTATGATTTGTGATTTTTTATCCTTATATATGTTATTCGCATACCAAAGCTGTTGACTGGGGACAAAATTAAATGAGAAAATACAGAGGACTAATTCCCTACAATAATTTGCTACATGAAGCTTAACAGAATTATTTCGTTCTAGTTGTTCCCAGCAATTTATATTTCCGCTTGGAAACGAGCTTCCACACGCCTTTACTAATAAGTGCGATCCGAACGAAACAGATCGTTGGATATCTGACCATGTGAACTTAATTTGTCTTACTGAGAATACTTTATTATTAGCAGTGTGATTTAAAGTAGATAAATAAATTTGATATCCATCATTACAACATAGGAAGTATACGCAACAGATAATCACTAAACACGTCATTTTCAAGAAAAAAATGCAACCGGCATAAATGTTTCATTACATAAACTGAATTCTCTCGAGTCGTCATTTTTGTCAAATTAATTTTAGTTGCTTCATCCATCTTGGCACTAAGATTTTTATGTGCGAATGGATCTGAATAATTTGCAAGCAAATTTATACTTCCTGAATCGATGGTCGCATATTCTTAAATCGATTTTGATTGATGTATATTTTTTTTGTTAACAGTTAATGCAATCGCAGAAATTCAGAATTCATGACATAAAGATGACAACGAACGTAACAGTGCTCTGAGCAGAATGAGTATTGTATGATAACGCTACTTGTTTCGCTCCCATGTTACTTTGCCTGTCTGAATGTCAATTTTTTGGCTTCAAAAGAGTTTAACACTGTTTTCCAACCTTTGCAATTATTTAATCAATGACTGCTGTTAACTATTCCCTTCCTCATTAAATCTGCCTTCACTTTCTTCTGAGGTCATAGCCGATTCAAGAATGCTTAAACCGAGCTGACTGAGAGATGAACGGACAGAATCGAGGTTCACATCATTCTGTTGATGTCCAATTTTGTAAGCCAACAATATAGATTGTTCACAATCGCCCTGCGAGTTGACCTGTTAACCGTTGCTTTTACCATTTCTTCTTCTACGACGTCCTTGATGACGCTTGTATGTTGTAATCTTGTCCACAAAAACATCTAAATTTTCAATCATTGAGTTATATTTTTAATACTTCAACATATTCCAAAGAAGTAAAAATACTACTTACTTGTTACCATTCCAGCTTCAATCGGGTTGAAATCCAAATGCGCCGATGATTGCAAAATCTCAAGGTGACCGGTCAAGTAGAGAACGCGATATCTGTCTCTAACATCTCCAAAAAACTTTTCTGGAGGTCTCCCCAAGCCTTTCAGCTCCTGTGTGAGCAAAAAAGTTGCAATTTTCCAAGATATCTAGAAACTCCCTGAAATCATAAACATGAATGTGTCAATGAATATAGTTTGCTAAGAAATACTTAATATTACCCTACCAGGTTTCATTGTTACATTCTTCAGGGTATGTGATTCCAATCTTTGTCTTCTCGTGCTCACGCTGGGTTCTCACAACATTATAGCCTCTTTTAGGAGCATTTTCAAACCAACGGGAGGCATAAATGGCATCCTCTGAACCTTCCACATTTGTCTCTTTCATGACATCCAAAGTTTTGCTCACTGAAAATAAATATATTAGAATTCCAAAGTAAAGGTAAAGAAAACGAATAGTTCCATACGTTCAAGAACTCACCAGAATGAGCGAGAACAATGACAAATTTGGGGTATGAGGCAATACGTTGAACAATTTTGAAATGATTCAAAATTGCCGGCAAATCCAGAAACACGAAAATTAATCCATCGTCAGAAATTTTACGCATTGACATATAAGCCCCAGCCCTGGCTCGATTACGATTAATTCGGCCACGACGATCTTTCTTCTGGTCAGAACGTTTCCACAATTGCGTCAACTTCTCTACCTGTTCCTATATTATCCATACGAATCCCATTTAACTTATTTCAGTGTAGCTGTACAGAAACGAAAATTAAATTAAATCTTAATTTTATACTCACATAAGGTTCTCCGTTCAACTTGTTCCTCAGCTGATTCATTCTAGCCGTTTGCAACTGACGTCGGATATCGCCTGGTGTTTGGAGAACAAATTCGTTCTCATCCTTCGAGTATGTCATTCCAATTGAATTGGTTTCAGCCAACCAATGTCCAAATGCTAAGACCCTAGCAGCACGAGTCATCATCTGAAAAAATTGTTACAAGATGCGTGCTTATTTCTTGGCTCAATTCTGCCATTTTAAAACAAATTAAATCAAGCTTAAAATCCACTCACTATTTCTCCTTTCAAGAGCTCCGAATTTCGATTTAAACCAACAATCGTATTTTTGAACGGCTGCAATCCCATCATCGACCGATCTTCTGACATTTCGTAAGAGAATAACTGAAGGGATTCGTCTTTAGGTTCTTCAGTTGCTTTCAACAAAGCTTTCCATTCTGCAAGGAAATTCTCTGAAACTCGATTCGTTTCTCCAAGAATTCCAGTGAAAGGTTCATCCCAATTAATTGTTTTGAGAAGATTCATGATCTTGCAGAGTTTTGCCACGAAAACCTTTTCACAATTTCGCGAGAAAACTTCACGAATGCATGGTGTTGTTTGAATCCATCGCATGAATGGTAAAAGAGCAACCAACAGAGGTTCAGCTTGGCTCCAACATTGCAATAACTCTTCAGAGTCAATCACAAATCCCACGGAAGATTCAGACCCTGAGCCTGAAGGCTGTTTGTGAGAGCTGCCTAATTGTTCCTCGAAGTCGCTATTAAAATCTTCAGCAATCTTGTGTGGAGGTGAGTCCGACAATCCGTTACTGCTGCTAGAATCTTCAAAAGCTGGTTGCGCTTGTTCTTGGACTATTGGAGACTTCGTCTGAAGTAACTCAGAGCTCCTGTCACTCTCACCATCCTCATCAGACCAATAGTTTGGGAAATCAGAACAACAGCTTTCATCTGATTCACTACATTCCCCGTCGCTTCCTCCATTAGCTACAAATTTGAATAGAACAAAGAAGAATAATTAGCACAATTAAATGAAATTATGAACAAGAGCGCACTTACAACTTTATTATGTACATAATGAAATCATTAAACGTCGCATAATCAAATATTACGTGTCAAGAGAGTTAATTATTAGGAAGTATTAAATATCTACTACGAGGGATGTTAGAATACCACCTACAATATCGTTAAATGCGGAACGTGTACGCCCAAGTGTCCGAGAAAATTTTGGAAATTTGAATGCATTGATTTCTTCTACAAATTGAACTCATAATTAAATATTCGAACATTTAAATGTACTCCATCTCGAACTGTCCCCAGACAATTGAATACAAACTGAAAATAATTTATTAAATTTTGATTACCATTACGAATGTGGTAGCTCGGAGTGGACCTGTCATCAAAGTCGTCCTCATCAGAGGAGTAGTGGGAGAAGTTAAGGTCATCAGAGGTAGAAGCTCTGCGAACCCGGCGTCTTCGACGAAAAAGTGGAGTTTTCTTGATAGGCTCAGTTGCAGGAACGATTAGCTTTTCCTCTTTCCCTGCACACATATCCTGCTTCTCGATTACATCACCTCTATCAATGCCATCCGCCCCTAACTTGTTCGTCGGTATTAGAGTGACATCCAAATCATCAGATTCGTACGGTATTTCAGTAATGAATGGTGGCTTCGGAGACGGTGCATGGCTGTGGGCGGCAAGGACGTACAATAATCTTTCTGCTATTTGAGAGAAAATTCCCATAGCTATTCCAACGGCTGTAGAAACACTTGCGGATTCTGTAAATGCGAGTTAAATATGTGTCAGGAAATTATTCCCTAAATAATTATTATCTGATTGATTCCATACTCATCGACTGAAGCCGCCAAACCGTCATAATGGTCGTAAGGGAAATGCGAAAAAACAAATCCGCATCTAACCCAATGTGTGAGTCTACAAGTACTTCGCCAAAATGAATCAATGTGTCTTGGCACATCTAAAACATTTAATTAATCAAAAATTTTGCAATTATATCATTAATCAAAGTGGATTTGTTTTACCTTCTCAAAATTCGTAGATCGGGTTGGTTCAAAAAGAAATTGGCGAATGACTGTAAGAAAACAGTGAGTAAATGAGTCCAACGACGTCCAATCAACTGTGGCTGGAATGGTTGCGAACGTTAGGATTTGTTTGTCAAGCAACTGACGAAGGTTCATGTATGCCCCTTCATAAGCACTTGGAGATACCATGCTGTGTTAATATAAAAAATTAGATAGAGTTCAATAAAAATGCGATATACTTTTTCTCGCAAAGGATAAGGCAAGTATTACGATACCTGTACAGTAAATAGTACGTAGAATCCAGGCCGCCATTGGTATTCAAGGCTAAATTTCCAAGCTGATTGTGAGCCATCCCAGAGTCAGGGTTGAGAAAGAAAGCCTGATATTATCAGAAATATTAACAACGTTATCATTGTCTTCAATGAGGTACAGGTTTCGATCCAAAAGGCTTAACTTTTAGCCATCATATAAGTAACATTTTATTTGAATTAGTCGTCAGAAAACTTACTCTCATATAGTAATCCTGTGCCATATTGTAGTAGCGGCTGTAAAGTCCGACATCCTTGCCGACGTAGATATCAGCAAAATAACGATTTAAATCTCCCAGATTCAGAAGGCAGCTGCCCAACATATCTTCAATCCATTTTTCCACTTTGTTAGCACTTCCTATGAAAGCAAATAACCAAAATGAATTTCCGGAATTAGTAACAACCCAACGTTATTAACTGATTATTAGAAATTAAAACATTTTTGTTTTCTTACCAGCCGATTGGGCCTGCTTGAATTTAGGATAAGTGTTGATGATTCCCGAATCATCATAATAATGAAGACGAAAATCCTTATACTTTGAATCCTCTTGGATTTCTAGCATCAATGATGTAATCAACCCGACACTACCAGTCAAATGAGTGCAAATATATCCCAACTCTAAGGGTGTCCAAGAGTTTCCCTGTTAAGAACAAGTGATTCATTTAAAACTATCCCAGCGCTTGATATATCACAAAATATCACATGGAATTTAGAATCTGTATTTCTATTATTTACCTTCCTGACACGCTTGGCCCGAGAAACAACATCATAGCAGGCTGATCGCCATAATCGTTCACGGACCTGCAGGCATAATTTACTTGGATGCTCGATAATAAACTTGACACACAAATCTTTCAGCTTGGAGCGTCGAACAATAAGTTCGTTGACGAACAACGACTCGACGGTGTTGCATTTTGATGTAACGTAATCAAGCTGACGTCCTAAATCTTGAATCGACCTGAATAAAAAAATTGAAATAAATATTCTTTCTTTAAAAGAAGTGCCCAAATTTCAACAATGAAAAAAACAAATTCAAAGTAAGCACGAATGACAGCCATTACATTACGTCTGAAACGGAATACGTACGTACAATTTGTAAGAAAAAACGAGCACTAATGTAAAGCGTAATTCAGGTAAAAGACTGACTCCAATTTTTGCAGATTCGTACGCTGTATTATTCATATAGATTGATTAACAGATAAAATACCAAGCCCAGGAAAGGTTACAGACGCCTTTAGTGAATCAATTCTAGTAAAAATGCAAAGAACTCACTCTAATTCCTTTTTCAGATCAACATCCTCCGAAACATCTTTGTTGCTCTTCGAATTCATTTTGCTCTTGCTTTGAAAACCTGTTATTCTCCCGTTTCAGTAAATATTACGAACGCTGAATCCATGGAGAGTCCCATTCAGGCGAAGACTGTACCTTAAAAAAAAACACACATAGTTTTAGAGCAATCCTGAAGTAGCCACGACCAAAGCATCGTGTTGGTGTGATTGGATAAACATATTTCGGCTTGAAATACACTGCGTTCAGTCGGTTCTTTATGGTGCAAGCTTGTTTTTGCTGCGAGTTTGTTTTGCGATCTAGGTTTTTTTAATTTGAGCGAATTCAATTTGCAAAAACAATAACAGTTTCTACACTTCATAATTGCTTCTATATTCAGGAAATGATGTGAAGCTGAGAATTAGCAAGCCCTCTCTTGTAATAAATAAGAGTTGTAAAATCTATATCCCAGTACATTCAGTACGATGCAAAAAGCTATACAAAACAAAACTTTTCAACCGTTTGGGTTTAGCAACCTACTTTTCTTACTTCACTTCTAATTCTTCTCTTACCGAACTACTAAGAGTAAAAAACTCTGAAAATTATCAAACTTGCTCTGAATCTAACAATACAGTATATTAACCCTCAAATTGAGTAAATCGATAAATAGAATGAGCGATATAGGTTTCGATTGGATGTGCAATGAAGACCTTCGACCTTGAGAGCTAACATACTGTATGACTTGTATTCTGACTTACTCAAAAGATGAAACATCCATCTTAAATCAAGGCACAATTATCCAAAAAATGTGAAGTCAGTTATTGCACCCCACCATGCCTTTAATCTTTGATGAAGAAATATCCTATCTAATTCCAATGAATTTGTTTGCAGAGTATCAAAACTAACAAACAAATGAATTACAAAGTAACTAGCAGTTACAATGTTAAAAAATCGGCTAACTACTTTGACCTTGGTTACCTAAAATACTAATTTATTTTGAATTATAAAGATTTAAAAGAACCTTACGACGACTGGTAAAATTTTGTAATGCAATGCGATTACTCCATTCAGAAGATAAGAAAGATTTCCTTGTTGAAAAACACTCACAGATAAGGATAGGACGAACGAATGACGAAGGTTAGTATTTGAACTTACCCGCTCCTCTCTGCTTTTGCAATGAATCAGCCTTTATCATTTCCTCATAACCCCATAGCTTTCTCAATGACTGCCGCCGCAGAGATCAGTTACAATAATTAAAACTTTTATTTTTTCCAGTAATAACCTTAAAAAAATTATGAATCAAGTAAAAAAATCTGTCCAGCTGCATTTGCCTTTCTAGTGTGGAATATAGAACGAATTTTTCAATTCATTCAATGAAGAAATTCTGCTGGTACAAAAAGGCGCGAAAGACGGAAATTACAGAAACACAGAGAGGGAATTTGCCTGCCATTCCGTTTTCTACATCACACGTGTGTAATTTCATTTTCATTGTGGTTGCTTGTTTGATGTAATTCTAAGGTAAGTGAACATCTTTCCGAATTTTATTACCATTTTTTGCCTTTTGCATTCTATTCTTATTACATGTTATCAATAAACTACAGAATTACACTTGAAGTTTACCATTACTATTCGGCGTCGGCCGATTTCCACCCCTCGCCAGTAGTGGGGAGTCACCACTCACCATCGCCATATCACACCACATCCAAGTCAAGTGTCTTGAATTTTGAACGCAGATAGATGTGCAGAGAAATGGATTTAAAAAAGCGAACCAAACATTTAGAGAAGGAAGTCCTTATTCTAAAGGACAACGATAGCAAGTCACAATTAAAATTGACAGCATTGAAGGCAAAGGTGAAGGTGTTAAAACACAAATTAAAAGCGACTATGAAAACTCAGCAAGGTAAGTTTTAGTACTTATTATAAGCAGCAATGATTTCTAAATATTTACGTATCTGGTCAATAAATTAGTTATCTATAATGAGTCTTCATTAATTTGCAGAAATTCTTGATGCACTCAAGGAAGCCGGATTGAGATTGGGACAACGTCACTCTGCTTCAAGCGAAATTGAGAACATCCCTGAAGACGAGTTTGAATATAAATATGAGGAAGATTTTGATATCTTAGATGAGGACGTCAGTACTGCAGTATATCCTTGTGAACTAGATGAACACACTGAAACTAGTACAGCAAAAACTTCTCAGCTAGATCAGCACATTGATGCTAGTACAGTACAGGCGTCTCAACTAAATGGACACATCGATACTAGTACAGCACAAACTTCACAACTAGATGAGCACATTAGTATTAGCACAGTGTCTTCTGAACCAAAATTTAGATGCTTCAAATGCGATCTTCCGTTTGAGGATGCACAAGAGTTCTGCAAACATGCTAAAGAACATGTGACCTTCCGGTGCAAGGTTTGCGATAAGACATTCGAGCGCTTCACAAGTTTGAAAAACCATGAAAAGTATCACGAGTCCAGTCTTTCAGTCCCTTCAAGTCAAGCAAAGTTTAGATGTCTGAAATGCGATATTTCGTTTGAGGATAAACAAAAGTTCTACAAACATGCTAAAGAACACGGGACAACATTCCAATGCAAGCTTTGCGATAAAGCTTTCGACCATTTGGCGAGTTTAAAGCGCCATGAGAAGATTCATGCTCCCAAAATCGCATCCACCTCTGGAAATTCTGTGCAGTCTAATATTTGTGTGATCTGCTCAAAAAAATTTGAAAATATTCGTGAGTTACAAGTCCATGTGCTAAATCATCTTTCTTCTCAAATTTTCGAATGCTTAACTTGTAAGAAAAAGTTTGACCGTGAAGATACTTTGATTAGTCATTGTATCTACTTCGACCACGTGTCGTCCAGGATGTAACTATTTTCATTGTTACCACATTTTTGTATTTAATCGGATAACATTTTGCTCTTGTATCCGGTCAAGAACTTTTCAAGAAATAAAAGTTGTTTGTTGCAGCTACAACTTGTAGTATGTGTACGTTGGCAATTTCTTAGTCAAGAAATGTATCAATTTCTTTACCTTAGCATATTGAAAATTAATGCTCGGCTAATTACAAATGTCCAAGCAACAAAACAAACTTGTGCATTGTACTCGTCAAATTTAACAACTACTTATGAAGCCGATGGAAATAGTGGATGGCTTATCTGTGTCGAAGATCATTAAAGAATCAAATGAATTGCATTTTTTAACTTCATCGCATTGTACTAAAATCTGAATCATGTCTCGTCGTAAGAACGATACAAAGAGTTTACCGTCGACTTCTGAAAATTGTGAGAATATTGGAATCCAATTATTGGGTACTCCTTCTGAATTATGCAATAGCTGCAAGAAGAATTTTGTTGAAGATTTGATTACCGCGAATAGTAACTCTTCGATTAACATTTCTTAAAAATTTAACCCACTTGTATAAATTTCATTGATTTTAGATAGTACAACTAGTTGTCAACAGCGCAGTCCGGATAGTTCTGCAGAAATTCCAGACGAAATGTTTTCCTGTAAAGGTTGCACCTCTGTCCAAGATAAGAAATTGAAACACACTACGGCTGTACGCAACGATAATGACAATATGAATCTGGCTCCAGTGGACCACAATTTGCCAACGTCCGTTTGGATGAAATTTAAGGATTTTATGCCTTACTTTAATTTTGGTCAAAGTCAAAACTGGCGTTTGCGGAATTGGGTCACCGGTTTCATTAGCCGGAAAAAATTGGCTGTTTTAACGAGACACGCCTTTGGTATTTTGATTGTAACAACATTGATTCTCTTGGGTGCTACTTGCTTTAAATATCAGGAAGATTTAGAAAATTTACATTTTCATATCAAACATTTGGAAAAACGAGTAAATGAATGGCACATGAGACGCGAGAAAGAATTGGATTCGCATTGGGAACAAATTGAAAGGGAATTGGATCAAAGGATGGTGCGAAGAGTACGTTCAATTTTGAATACTATCCAACGCCCCCAATGCGAAGCTATTGCTGATAATTGTGGGTGGGATATTGCAGCAGCTATACCAAATTCTCTGGTTTGTTTGATAATACATATAATAATGTTTAAAAGACACAATTATTGTCAATAAAATTCAGCTTCCCTTAATTTGTATACAATCTTATAGTTTCGGAAACTTACTTGGGGAAAGTCTGGACGGAATTGATTGTTGAATAAATACGAACAAATATAACAAAAGAGGAGAAATGTTGAACAGCAAAAGAGAAATCAGTAATAAGCAGTTTCATGAATAAAGAAAACTGATTGTAATTATGGATTAGACACAAAAATAATAAAACCAACATGCAAAGTTAACAGAAAGAAAAATAATATTAGTAAGTTTCGACTTCATGTATTTTATTTTTAAGCTAAGTTAGAAATCACAGATGGAAAGTATATACGAGAATATATCGGGTTTACTGAAATAATATCACATTTTAATCATAAGAACTTTGAATTCCTTTCTGTGAAGAGTGCCAATCCTAATCTACTGTAGTTATACGAATCGTCTCATCAGTGCAGAGATGAAACAAAAACTATACTGTAAATTGTAAAGTAGGATCAATTAAGTATGATTAGATTAGTTAGATTAGATTAGTAGATTAACATTATGATAGTATTAAAATTTACGCAGTAGTCTACTTAGTTTAGCAAACAATTTTCTTGTCCTATGCGTAACAATGAAGTGATAACAATGGATTAGCCAATGCTTACTGACAAGAGAGATAAATCTCATGCACTAGACTATTCACTGTCGCAACTTGAAAATGAACCTGTCGAGGAGTTACTGGGAGCCGTTTTGAGAATAGTCGCCTTGCTATACTGAATATTTTTGTCAAAGACATCGTGCACAGTTGGTAAAATTAAAATGTCTTGCATTATGCCGTTCCTAACGTTTTCTCAAGGTGCAGCAAAGTCGAGTCGACCCATGTTGTGAGTATGATTTTTCGTTCGATTAGTTCCACGAATTTATTTCGAAAGGCCCAAGGTAATACACAAGAACATTCTGAAAGGATTTGAATAGGAGATCTTTTGTAACTTCTGATTTGTAAACAAAATTCTTGAATCATGTTTTGATAATTTTGCCTTCTAAAAGCCAAATCCATTATCTCCCATACTTAATATCTCAAGCCCAGCATCAGTAAAGCAATGTGGATTCTTATAATATTACTTATCAGTCAGAAATTCAAAGCTTTGAAAAATACACATCTGATTTATAAATAATTCCATCCGAAAGTACTCCCAGATTTGCAGTGATTGAAAACCGAGATTTCGAGGCAAGCAAGTTCAGGATCGGATAAAAAGAGCACGTAGAATGTAAATTGACATGTGTTCGTACTCATACGCAGTCAACACTAGATAAATATTTTAGTGGTTCCTTGTGTAAGTCGTACGCGTAATGTGAAGGGAATTTCCATTTATCATTCGATTTTAGGTCTACCAGCACCAGCGGAACTGAAAAACTGACTTGCTTTATTCTCAACTTAGTACACTCGCTATAGTCACTAATAAACATCCATTGTACTTGTAATTAACAAATTAGAGATGAGAACAGGTTACTCATTACTCGTTAGCTTTGCATCGCATGCTCGCGTGTATGTTTATCTTCCTATTGCTATTTACTTCGATTAAAGAAAACGACTATAGCATTTGGCTATTCGTGTATAAACCAGAATTTTCTCCTTATTTCGTGTCAGGGTGGCATAAAGTAGAGGAATCTAATAAAATCGTAATAAGGAGTAATTGTAAACCTTTACTTCTTTATATCTTCCTTGTGCATTTTCATTTCTCAAATACATTTCCTCCCAACAAAACAACTTACATTAACTCATTACTCTAATGAAAAAATCTTAGCTGCAATCCAGAAACGCAGTGGAGGAGGTCTAGAGCTTACCATAAAATTGTTGACAGGATTAGATGGATGACACAGTTCGTGTCTTGCACATTTGGGAAGATAAGTAAAACGACAGGTATTATTACAATTTTACTTTAGTTGTATGCAATGTTACCCTGTCTGTTGTGCTGTAGTCATGATTCATGAATGAGATTGTAACATACCATAAGTGCAGTAGCAGCGACGGGAATTTGATTATTCTAATATAATATCATATGTTTTAACAGTGCAGTCAGCAGCAAGCAAGCTAGGAGGGAGTTTTGCACAAGAGAGCATTAGCCATTCAACTAGCTAGGTGCGAAATATTGCGCAATGATCAGCAAAAGTATTTATTTTTCTTTTGGAAGACATATGAACGAAACAACTGCGTGCATTGTAGAAATACTACTTCCATCACCTTTTACCACCATTATGCATTTAATGGGTTCGCAAATTCATACTAACATCATTCTTATTCATTTTCAACATCCATGTATTTATAAACATTCGAGAATCTTACAGAATGTCTCTGCTCATAGTATACATACGAATCATCTTTTACTTTTTTTAGCAGCACAGCAACATCTTTATGAATACTATGAGGACGGAACATTGCGAACTTCGGGCCTTATTATTACTATTTGTTGTATTATGTTGTAGAGTTCTACTTTCGATTTTCCTCTGACTGATGTTGATGCTGACGCCTTCCCCGCTCATGTAAATGGTTATCTCCCATTAGTGTTTTTTCCTACTTATTCATGTCTCTTCATTTCTTCCAACATCTTAGGATTTCATCTTACACATGATTGCATTGGGTCTTAACTGTACTCCATCACCCGACCGATGGCCGAGTATGCCTGCCTTCCCTGACGCAGCAAATTATATAATCTTTGTTGAATTGTGATTAAGTTGAGAGGGAAAGTCCTATAAAAGAGTGCAAAAATTACATACCCGCCTCACAGTTTTTCATACCTCACCACAGAGTAGATTAAGAAATCATTCTATTTTACTACCAGTATTTATTTTAGCCTATCCCGCCTAGCCCTGGTGGGACTAAAAATCAAAATGTTGAAACTGGTAAGTTTAGTCTAAAGATTTTCGAAAATCGTTCTTTCATGATTTTTAAACCTGAAACAACTTGAAACAGAACACTAAATTATAAACAAAGCCCGAGCAAAAACTTTGTCGGGCACCCTTGCAAGTTTTATTAGTTGATAAGAAAACAAGAACTAAAATTATTATTCCGTTTGTTCAACAGCTAATATTGTCAGTTTTAGTCGTCTCAGTCATCTGTGAACCACCAAGCAGCGGTGGCTATGGAGGTGGAGGTGGTGGCGGAGGTTTCGGAGGAGGTGGTGGAGATTCAAACGAGGGTCAGGCTCCAGGAAATATTGTCGATCAAGCCCTTCTTGACAGAATCACACAAATTTTGAGTCAGCAAGAAAGCCAAGGTGGTGGTGGTGGTGGCGGGTACTCTGGCGGCGGTGGAGGTGGAGGAGGTAAGTTCTTTAATAAAATAGATCAGTTTTCTTTTGATGCATGTGAATTTGAAAATAGCGTGGCGAAAAATTGAGTACATTTAATTTTTAATTTAGGATACTCAGGCGGCGGTGGCGGAGGAGGAGGAGGTGGTAAGCTTTCCAGCTAAAAGATAGGCCAATATTGCATGTATTTTGTGCAATTTTGAAAATATTCATTGCTTAAATGCATTAAATTTTTTTATTTTTTTAAATTTAGGATATTCAGCTCCAGCTCCAGCTCCCCAATCATCATATGGCGCCCCAGCTCCAGCTCCACGTCCGAGCGGCGGATATAGTGGCGGCGGTGGTGGAGGTGGAGGAGGTGGTAAGTTTCCCAATGAAATATTAGGTTTGAAATTAAAAAGTCCTCAGGACTTAATTAGCAAATTTTTATTTATTAATTAGGATATTCAGGCGGTGGAGGTGGCGGAGGCGGAGGTAAGCTGTGTACCTAAGAGATAGGCCTATGTCACATGTATCTTGTATTTTGAAAATCTTCGTTGCCTAAATTGATTAACATTTATTTCATTTAGGCGGTGGATATTCAGGCGGTGGCGGTGGAGGAGGAAAATTACAATTGGAACCAGTCAGACAAGGAATTCTTGTTGCAAATTTCCAGGAACAAGGAAAATCATCCGGAGGTGGGGGAGGATACAGTGGTGGTGGTGGCGGCGGAGGAGGAGGAAGCAGCGGAGGATATGGGCGATAAATAACAACTTGCCCAGAAATGTCAAAATCTTCAGAATTGGCTCATCTGCCACAACAACCATAAATGCCCTGCCAAAACAGTCATCATTAAATGAACTATCCAAAATTGCCATCCAATGCAATGTTGAGATTTGACGGAAAATGAAAGTATTTTTTGTACGAGGAATTAAAACACCATAATATTTCCTATTTTTGTTGCCAATTTTTTTGATTTGCATATTTTATACGGAATAGAAAGGATGTTGCTAAATTACACAGGGAAGTAAAGTAAGATTCCTTCTCAAAGCGCTGGGCAGGGGCAAGGTTTCACAAGATGTGTAATTATGTCTGTGAGAATTAAATTTACAATAAATTATTTTCATAATAGTAGAACATGAACAAAGTTACAAAATCCAAAATGGCGAGAACAGACGCCAGTTCCAAAATATCACCAATGTGTGTACAAGTTGCCCCACAGCGTAGTTGGGGGAAGGCGCTGATATGTCTTGCAATTCAAATGCCAATTTGCTCGTGGACATATCACAAGTGTAATTTTCCATTTATATTGTTGCCAAATCTGTAATTTTTATTTTTTCGAGAAATGATGAGAAGTGTATTTAGTTTCTTAAAAAGTTGGAAATGGGATGTCATCATATGTCAAAGTCGAAGAATGTGTATGGGAAGATTATCACCTGCTTCTCTCATTTGTACCGGCGGCCTTCAGAAAGTACTTGTGTCTGCAAACATTGGAAATCGATATTTTCAATGCATCGATCAAACTAAAGCTTGCCAAAGTTACTCTTCAGTCAACTGGAGATCCAGAGTCCTTGTTAAGGTGTGATTTTTACTCCACTATTTAGTTTAATATATTTTATTCGTTTCGTTTTACATGCTAAATTTTATGAATTATTATGTTTCTATTTGTAGTAAAATCGAATTCGAGAATATCGCGGAAGAAACCCTCGAATCGTTGACCTCATATTTTGATGATCTCGTGGAGCAGTCGAAATTGGAAGATGTTGATGTAGTTTGCAAGGTAAGGTTTTGTCCACTGTGTAATAATTTTACCGAAGGGCTTTCTATCAAAATTGCTCAGTATGACTGACTTTTGTTGCCTTTTTAGGATGGAGTCTTGACTGTGAAGTTGGGAAAATTTGGGACCTATGTGATAAATAAGCAAACACCAAATAAGCAAATCTGGCTGTCATCCCCTTCGAGCGGACCGAAACGCTACGATTATATTAACAAGACTTGGATTTACAAGCACGATAATAGATCACTGTACCAATTGCTAAACTCGGAGATACCAGCAATTATTAAGGAAGTACCTCAAATTGATTTTGAGTCATGCACACATGGTTCGATAGTGAAAGTTTAGCCAAATCGTTCTTAAAACAATTCTTCACTCAAACGCTGTTGCCCGTTTACTAAAATTATATATAAACAATGTTAGGTGCTAAAGTTAGTAATTTACTTCTCGCTGAGAAGAATTTAATAGATTTTGTAGATAAAAACCTTGGACAAGAAAGAGATAGGTTAGCCCAAAATGAATTAGAATTGGATATGGTTTGTCATCATATGGTGGGAGGAATTTTGGATTACCCTGCAGCAATTTCTCACGATTTGTGTGACATTACAACAGCATGGGATATTTATATTGAAGCTTTCATGAAATCAACTGCCCAGTCCATCCCCACTAAATTTGGACATGGGAT
The DNA here is from genome assembly GCA_009869925.1 of Thalassaphorura encarpata. Classification (NCBI taxonomy): domain Eukaryota; kingdom Metazoa; phylum Arthropoda; class Collembola; order Poduromorpha; family Onychiuridae; genus Thalassaphorura; species Thalassaphorura encarpata. The sequence goes on from WJEZ01000083.1 coordinate 18,431, forward strand.
TTATGAGCGTAAAATGGAGAAAAATGAAAGGATGTTGAAAATGCCGTTTCGAGGGGATGAATTAAGCCAAAAACAATTCCTGAATGCAATCACTCATTCGGGATTAAAAATTCGGAATCATATTGTCGAGTGCACGGAGGAATGTATTCAGTCGGGACGGCTAGAAAATCTTTATGTTATAATTAGCAACGTGGTCATGGTCAGGAATTATCTATGGATCTTTCAAGAAATATTTGATTTGGAACCAAAGTAAGTCTATTATGAATATTATTTGAAAATGATTAAGTTATTCAAATTATTCTCCCTGTAGATCAAAACTGAAGTCAGAATACAAGGAGATAAGTGATTTAGTGGAAGTTGTATCCGAGCAGTTAATAATATCTCAAGCAAATCTGTTAACGACTTACATCCTACACGATGAGATCTCAAATGAGAGTTGGTCATCACACCATGCCTATTTTGAAGGCATGCGAGGCTCACCAATTATTCCCATGTGGGCTTATTTTTTACGTGGTAAGACCAAATTTTTCTTAAACTCCGCTCCATGCAATTATAGAAACCTGGATATTTAATGGTTTTAATGCAGGTGTGCAGAGAGATACTTGGAAGATTATGCCACCACTACTAAGCCAGCGGATTCTGTCAATACTTCTCAACGACTCACTCGGAATTCTTACAGCTCGCTATACACAGGTAGGCCGTAATGTTCGGTTATAGTAAATTGGCACATGTATTGATTGATTTGTGCTTCTACAGATTAACCCTACTCACACTACGAGGCAACTATTTGTTTGTGACATTGTTAATATTCTTGCTGTAGTGGAAGAACTTCTGTTTTATACGTCGTCCGACCTCTCACTTCTTTGCGGAGAAGCTGATCCAGCTGTTTCAAAAATTATTTTCTCTATTCATATGAAATGCCATTGCTTGGTCACATCCCTCATTATCGTTGGCTGTCCTCTTGAAATTTTGTACAAGGTATTTTTAACCTGAATTTCTGTACTTTTACTAATTTTAATGTAATTTAAATGCAACCATTATTCATTAATGCAATTAATTCAAACGCGTTTAAAATAGTTTTAATCGCAATTGCTGCTATATTACCTTCTGTACTACAATATGTGCTACTATAAAGTATAAATTAGGCATTACAAGGTCTTTTTAATCCGAATTTATGAATTTTTTTGTAATACAAATTATATTAGACATTCAGACGCGGGCTTTCTTCTTGCTCTCTCCTGGAAAGAAAAAGCGCTCACTCTTCTGGAAATTTTGTTCGGACTGTTTGGATGAAAATTCTCTCGTCTTTAACGCCGCCCAAGTTTTCTTGCTTACACAGTTCTTGCGACTGGAAATTGTTGTACCATTTGAAGCTTTTAGAAGCGCAACCGGCACCAAATTGGCCATTAACTTATAAGGTCAGATTTTAAATAAAATATTCTCAAAGTGAAACGAAAGTTTCCTCAACTTGGGGTATTAAATTTTATGAGAAAGTGTGTTCTAAATCTTTCATTTTATACAGGTTCTAACAATGAACAATCGCAAGCTTGCTAATTTTATCCTTATGTTATTTGCAACGTGTATTTGCCCTTCAATGGATTTCTTGTTGGAAGGAAAATCGTTCAAGCGATGTGGAAATTCTGCGTGTATGTCAGAAGACTGTCACGGATTGCCGAAAACTCTAGCGAACCAAAATGTTTCGATGTGTGTATATTTTATCTCGTCTCATACATTAGCAAAAGAATTTGTTGTCGAGGCTTATCAACCCATACTCTCAATAATAACTGACTGGAGTGTGATGGACAAATCGGCAATATGGACGAGCACAACTAATAAACCGGTTTGGTTTACTTGCTTACTACTGGACTTACTACCCGTTCTAAAAACATGTGTGCAGTCAGTGTGTTTAAATTTTGCAAACTCAGCTTCTTCAAGACCTCTGAGCAATCTCCAGCAAAGTGAACAAGGAATTATTGAGCTACTAAATACGGTGACGGAACTGCTATCCATGGTACCACGTCATTTCTTCACAATATGTCAAGAAATAGACGACAGAATTCCTCCAGAATTTAATCCAGTCAGGCATAATGTTCACGTTCATTTTCTTGTCACTGCACTGTACTTTTTGCTAAATCTCGGACCTAAGATTATTGCTAGTGCAGAAACTATTTTCTTGTCATCGCTCTCAAGAAAGTCTGATAGCACAAATGAGACAAACTCAACAGTCACATCAGAAAACACTGGAAATTCTTCCTCAAGTTTCCCTAGTGCTCAACTTGAGCAGGTTTTACTTTCGATTTCCGAGAGACTTTGTCATTTGGAAGATACAGCCTTCGATCAAGCAGTTCATCGACTAGTTTCTCAAGTTGAATCCATGTAAGCTTAAGCAAAATTAAATTAATATTACATTATTGGTTCTTTTCTGCATGCAGCACACAAATAAAAATCGGTTCCTTTTTCCTTAAAAACAAGTTTTGATCTTTCCCTGCAGGATGAGGCAAACTGAAGCCCAGCTTACTAAGAAGAAATCACTTTCACCCAAAAATGACTTTTTCATGACAAATGATATCGCCACATTAAAAGCTGATTTCCTGCTTGAGGATATAGAAGGTCAGCTGTCTCTTCGAGTAGCCTACTGGTTTCTCCGTACGCATGGGGACATGCTTCAGAAAGTGATAGTCTCTGACTTCGGACAACAAGAACCCGTGTCACCCTTTACTAAACAAACCAAAGATGAAGATGCAGCCGGAGTTCAGCAACACCAAGAAAAAAAGAATCAGGCTTTCAATAAATTAGATCCTAGCTTACTACAGACTGCCCCAAGAATTAGAACATATTCGAAGCCCGTCAACACTATTCACGAATTTCATTACGTCAACAAGTATCGTACATTTGATGAAGTGAGTTCAATCTTATTTAATTTCCAGAATCAATCAAAGGTTCAAACGGTACCAAATTACTCGGTCTCTTAGATTTATTTTTCGTCTCATTCGGAATTATTTAGTCTTGTGAAAATTGGGAATAATTTATTCCATTGCAAACATGTGATTTATTTTTGAATAATTTAGAGAGAGCTGAGGTCACCCTCAACACAACACTCTAGAACGAATGATGGCGTAATTTAGCATATTGCACTTTGAATATTGAAATTTATGGATTTAATTTAGCGAAACAGTTCGACCACTTAAAAGCAGGATTTGATGTTATTTTCACAGCTCGGTTTTGTTTGTTTTTGCAGATAATTTGGAGTGGTCAAGATATGGATTGGGTTAATACCGTACGTTCGGCGAAATTGGGTTTACATAAAGCTATGATCCTAAAACAGTTGGAAAGGCGTTGGGAATTCCAGCCTGGTACACCGGACGATGTTAATCCGAGCACGACGACTGGAATAAACAGAGACCCTTCAACCTATAAGTCAGTCCGTGTAAATAAAATGGTAGAAGAAATTAAAGCGTTGATGACAGCATGATAGTAGGTTTATATTTTCATACAAAAGAAGATGCAAACTTCGCGTTTTTGAAAGAATAGTAAAAACTGCACATACCTCAATGCAGTCTACTTCATCACTCTCTTGTCTTATGAAAAAGATTTAAATCACAATAATTGTGCAGATTTAAGAAGTTTGTATATTACGAGTCTCTTTAGTCAAATTTTGTTCGTCTAGTCGACTTGATAGTTTACTTCATCCCTGTGATATGACAGGCACCCCTTAGATTAAATTGCCATTTGAACTGTAAATAAAATGTCATTATGTCTCGAAAAAGCAACGTTTGCAACATTATTCGTTGTGCTTATAGCTCTACTGGAAAGAAACTAGATTACTAATTTTAGTACCGTTTACAATATTTACGAGACAGATTTACGACTTCTCATAAAAAACACAGTTGAAGAAATTATATACGGTTCATCGTTTAGCTCAAGAGCCAAGAGTGGTGATCCTGCTAATTTGGAGGTTACGGAAATTATGCGGTGATCCCTTGCAATACAATGCAATGTTTTTAAAGATTAGAATGTGCTTATGTGACATATCAGAAAGAAAGAGTGAGAGTTAAAAGTCCATAAATTGCAGACGTTACAGTTTCGATTTGGAAGGAGAATGTTATTGTTTTTAATTTTAAGGTTCATTAATAAACTGTCATAAATGGAATTTCGACCAAACTAACTACTCTGGCCAGGATTTTTACATCACAGTCCTCCGCTCTAAGATCACTAGTTAAAGCCATTATTAGCCTCAAGTAAAGTGAACAAAGATGTATTAAAGCTCCATGCGTTTGCTTTGCTGGATAAAAAGTTCATAGCCAGATTGTAGTTAAATCAACATGAAAGGATTATAAAAATGTAACAATGTGTTCAGTTCTGTTGGAAGGATTGGCAAGCAAGTGGTGGGTGGTGCCGTGTGGTCGTGGTCGGTCAGATGTTTGGTTCGCACACAGACAGAACAGAGACCATATGGGAGGACATAGCTAGTACGTCTGTCTAATATAGGAACAGAGGATAGTATACATGCAAAAGTAAATGACTATGAGAAAAAAAAGACAAGAGCGAGCTACCTAAAAGCCAAGGCAGGGAAGGCAGAGTACCTAAACGGCCGTATTTGTGTGCAACATTGTAGGCAGCAGGCATTGCAATTGGATTGCTGCAGCAGCATGGGATGGATGGATGGGATGGCATGCATTGGATTGCATTGCTTTTGCTTTGGTGTGCAGATTGTATCGAAATCCAAAGAGAAGTGAGCGAAGGTGGGGAAGAAAAGAAGGCAGACCAGGCAAAGGAAGGCACGGAGGTAGGCAGGCAGGCAGGGATAAGAGATTGTACTATTGTATGGTGGATTGTGTGTGTGTAGTCTAGTAGTAAGTACGTAACATTAACTTAATACTACAATTGTTTTTAGTTTTAGAAAAAGAAAAAATATCAAAAATTATTGCATTTTTTCCATCCCTGCCATACTCCAATATTCACTTTCTGGGTGCATTTAATAAGTAAGTGAAAACGAAACAAAAGTGTCTTTGTCAGTGAAACAGCAAGCAAAAGTTGAAAGTCCTGGTTTGCAGCAGTGTTTATTTGTAAAAATTGACTCCCGAAGTTGCTATTTATTCAAGTATAGTATATTCCAGTGAAATTATATTATTATCGGGAGAATAATAATTATTAGTTTGTGACTAACGAAGGATATATGTTGCATGGAAGGGGCAGACAAGAGGTGCGCTGCCTGCTGTCTGTGGTCGTCCACCAAGTTGTGTCGTCAATCCTCTGAGAGCAAATTTTATCCGTTTTCCATTTGCTCCTGTTCACTCGGTGGATCCGTGGTGGGTAGGAATTGCAGCAGTAGTCCTTCGTCAGTGCTGCTACGGTGTGCAGTGCCTGTGACTGTGAACCGTGACGGTGCTGGCTGGATCCAAAAAACGGACGGGGTCAAGTCAGGGAAGAGAAAATTGGAAATCATAATCAGAATAGACCGGATCATCTCTTCAGCAGCAATTGCAATCAGTCAGCCCAGGCCAGACCAGCCAGGCAAGGAGGTCAAGGAGTGCAAGTTCTTCAAAGGTGGCGATGGCATTGGTCGAAGGAGTCAAATATGGACTCTCATCTTCCTCACAAATCAACAGCAGCGGCAACAACGGGGTGACCTCAGCTCAAGAATCCAAAAAGTCACTTATTTTTGTTAAATTGACCGATTCAGCTTTAAAAGCGATTGAAGACTTTCTTCGGAGTCACGTAAGAATATTTAGACATTTCCAATATTCCAACTCGAGCATGTGAAACTTGTTGTTAAGAATGAATGAAAAAGTGGCAACAAGTCTGAAGCTATTACTACAGGGGTTACTATTAGTATAGGGTCTAGAGTCTAGATCTAAGTTTATCAGTTTAGTTTGAGGAAAACCTGTGGCGGCCATACTGAAAATGAAATGACATTGTTGTTGACCATAACCAATTTTGCTGTAAAATTACATTTTGCCTAGTCAAGTCAGTCAGTGAATATTAATTGAGCCACAGTCAATCCCAGTCAGATTGCTTGAATACTTAATAGATGGACTTTCACTCAATCAAGTGGATAGTACTATGCAGTTCGATCACATCCATTAAAATAAAAGTTGGTAGAACTGCTTACTTGAGTTTACATTGCATATTCAACCAAATTATATGGGAGGAAGAAAAATATAATCTAGCCTAAACTTCTTCCCGAGGAAAGATATAATATTGTGGCGCTGAATCAGCAAATTGGAAGAAGAAATATTAGCGAGTAAGCAAGTTATTGCCCAAATCAATCCAACTTGAGAGCCAGCCTGACTGTCATTCAATACCAAACATTTCGAATACTAAAATGGGCATCTTTATGGCATTTGCTGAGCCAAGTTCTGCGGGATAAAAATGAATCCATCCAGCTATTTAGTTATATTGCTCTTAAACTACTAAATATCAGAACTGAATTCCATGAATGCCGAATACACTTGAGAGTCTCAAGTTGAGGCCGAATTAAATCACAAATTGAAATGAGATGTCAAGGCTCGATTAGATTCACAATAATTGTGTAGTCATCATAATTTCCTGGAGACACAACTGGGTTAGGTTAGTAAACACGACTTACTTACTGAAAGGCAGAAGTCTCATGCCATAAAACCTCAGTTTTATGCTCTTCCATAAGACATTCGTAATGGGGTATTTAAAATTTCATAGCCATCTAAAAACAATATCCGCAAGTCGTAAGAAAAGGGAAGAAGTAGCCATAATTATCGAATCACATTGGTCTAACTTAAGTTTAATGTTAGTGTGTCGGCCAAGTAAAAATGAAAGATCTAGAAATTAGGAATTAAGGTAAAGACACAATTTCATTGCTAAGTTTAGTTAAGGGAGGTTAGGTAGGGAAATCCGAGAGGATGCCCATGCATGCCCAGCCAGGTAGAATACGATTATTGTTGGATAGCTACAGCTCTCAGCTCAGCTGTTCCATCTCACTTCAATACAAAAGAAAGTTCGTTAGGTTTTCCAGTGTTGTCAGGAAATACTAGGTAAGGAATAGAGCAAGAAGGAACAAATATCAATGTTGACACGGGTATTTCATGGCATTACACTATCCTAATAATGTAAAGGCCAGCGGACAGGGGCACAAGTCTCAGAATCCAGAATGGTGATGTTGGTCCTTCTTTTAAAAACCACCCCTTCTGAAGTTGTGCTATACTTCTGCTCCTGGCAAGATGTAGAAAAATGGAATAGAATGGACATGGTTCAGAGGCAATAGGCTTCAACGTCCTTCGTTTAAAAAGTTTCGAGTCTTTTGAATTATCTCCCTTTCCTTCATATCCCTCCTTGTTGGTGAACCCGGGGAAAGAGAATTAAAAGGACAAAGAACTGGTTCCCAGTTCGTGACATTTGTAATCGCAGACGTTGGGTTTTGTGTCTTGATGCATTTGTACACACTCTGAATGAGCCTCATATACTGACGACGGGTTTGGCTCACGCAGGTCCCTCCGGATGATATAACATCAAACACAGGTCCTATGGTTCGGAATGAATATTGTGAAAAATGTAAATAAGAATTATCTAAATGCGATTTCGAGGCGAAGCAAAATCGGCTGGCTTTTCTATTTAATATCAGACAGCGAATTTTGGACAACATTGACCATGGTTAGACAAAATTATAGCTTGGCCATAGGAAAGAAATATAGAAACTAATATTTTCTCGCGAATCTTACTTTGCCTTTATATTATAGACTGGAAATTAGTATGTATAAAAGATAGTTAATTATTCGGGAGATTTCGTGGAAAAATGGTGGGCCCACAATGCAGTGCGTTAAATGGAAGCGTAATTTTCAAGCACTCAAAAAGATAAGCTGAAACTAAAGTGCAGGTGTTAAGTAGGCATGCACATGACGTGCTGAGCTTGACTAAGAGTGATATGTAGTTTTTTATTTGCCTTTGGTGGTATCACCCATCATTCCTGCAATTTAGTTTGGCTAAGTTATCTGCTCGCTTGGTCGTAGCTTGAATACTTTATTAGATATGTATTTAGGTGCATCCTCTTCGATCATCAGGAAAGTAGGAGCAGATATTTTGTTCCTTCCATGTGTTAATTTCTCCACAGTCTTCACATTACTAGACTTATACTTCTACCGCTGTCATTTTTATTATCAATCTAGATTTCATTTGGAACGAAACTAGCCTATGAAACCTTAGCAGCTGTTTAAAGTTGCTCATCTCATATTAGGAATTGTACGCGGTTTAGAGGGAGATATCTTGCGTATAGGATTTACCCAGTGGGTTTTACCCAAATTAAATTTAAGGGTTGGATATTGTGGATTTACTTACTCTAAATTTAAATTATAGTATTTCCAAACCATAATATTAATTCATGATCAATAAGAGCATCAGAATGTTATGTCACTAGATACTAGAATAGTAGGATGCTACTCCTGAAGGTGACCCACTATTTCCATGAGCCACCTATGACTTTAATGAATTCTTATTAGTTCTCCGAATGTAATTTCTCATGGCTTTACTGCTCTTGTGTTATTTTCGTGATTGTCAAGTAAATACTGATCGGGTTCAGGTTTCACTTCTTGGAATATCTTGGAGTTCAACCCTTTGGTGCAAGAGATTTGCATTACTGTATTTAATCCTGCATGACTTTCCTTAGTATACTTCTTTAATTTCGTTTTATTATATTGTCATGTACTTTAAGGAAACCTAACATTCTTAATGTCTTATTGATATCAATTGTGATAATCTTCTATTCTAGCTAAGCTAAAAATGCTTTGAGCCATTTCTAGTTTAAACTGATGATTTTGCTATAATTATTATGACATGACGCATGACGGCATTTAATCAGCTCAGTCCGACAAAGGTCTGCTATCAATTATCAATCATAACAAAAGTGGACTGCCTGAGTCATACCATAATGGACTACACTACACTAAATTCGTATCCTGATTAATATACGGTGGGTGTATTTTCAATTAAACGATGGTGAAACGAATGTGAATTTAATGGGAGATCTTCCTGTGTTCAGTCGTACGTTTGTGAATCATTCGAATCGCATTTATCTATTTAACGTTATAGTAGTGAATTCATGGGAATGACTTTTAAAGCCGGCCTAGAAAATTTCTGCTGATCAAGCTTTTTAAAAACAACTATATGTTAAATGTTTTGTTAAAAACGGGTTTTTCATTTTGCTTATATTTGCTATTTAACGCAATTGGGTTTGGAAAAGGCTTCTAATGTTTTCATCTTCGGACTTCTGATTATGCTGGTTGGTTCGCAATTTTTTTGGTTGAAGCAAAGTCAAGTTTCAAATGTTGCAGAGTCAATTTCTCCTTGACATTGACTATTGAACTGTGATGATGGAGTTATATTTATAGATCTTTCTCTTTTCAAGAAGTGTCTCACTTATCTCGCCGACGATGAACTTTCCGAGATTAGAAGTTTGACTACTGACGGTTTAGATTCTTCATAGTTCTGGGGTTATGGTAACTCTATCTAAAATTTCTTTCCTGGTTTTTGAATACTGTGAACCATTTGAGATTTGAGCTTGACTTGGAAATTGGAATTGCAAAATCCTTTTATGTCGTAAACCCTTCCGGAGTACATCATTTTTGTAATTTAAATTTAAATTCGCACATGCAGATTGAGTGCAGACAAGACTGCCTGACATTTTATGTATCGGTCGAAATGTTTGAGATCGTAAATAATAATAGTGTCTATATAATGTAGCCATTGTCTAGCACTGCTGAAGTCTGGTATTGAATCCGGAAGTTTAATTTAATAACGATGTGAATTCGAGCGAGTAAGTCGAATTAAGCGTAAGCGCGAGATGCTTTAGTAAGTAAGTAGGTTTAGCGTTCTCCTCCGTGCTCAAACTTACCCAACCTCAACTACAATAAGAATTGAGTTAATGATTGTTATTGAGTAACTGCAAGCGTATTTTTCTTAGCGCTGCTAGCACAGGAGAGGAGTAGGATTCTGACGGTGATAACCGATGAGTCTTTTTTTACTCGAATTTGTGTAGTTTCATTTCTGATATTTCTAATGGGCAACCGATTCGGTGACTTTAGTTGTCCACCTGGCCTTTTAATAAAGTAAGGCTGAGTAGTACCAGGACAATGGAAAATTAGGAAATATGAATATGACCGGAACTGTAGGTCATTAATTTTCCCCTGATAAGGGTTGACTGATTATTCAGTAATCATTGGATATTTAATTACGATTAGATTAGTAATAGGGTAACAAAAGCCATTAGCAGCCTTGTTGTCTTGAAACGGAGTTCTAAGTCCAATTTGAGAGCGAATAGCCTTGATCTGAATCTCAATCGTACGTGTAATGCAGTCAAATGCTGAAATTACCAAAAATGAATATAAGATACTTTGTAGAGAATATGACAAATACGTACAAATCAGCAGTAGCTTTTAGTAAACTTCGATCGAGACCGGAATGTTCTTCGAATAGAATTTTCTCTGTGAATCAAGTTCCCTGTATAATGAATCATACGCTAGTGCTGAAAATGAAATTAGGAGCACATGTATTATACAAACTAATATAATATAGGACTTGGCGAGATTTTATAAACACTATGTTTTAATGATTTATTTTTATTTTCGATTGCAGCAAAAGACTGGGCAGCAAGCAACATTACAGTTCCTAGGAAACGAAGGGGTAAGTGAAATGTTTTGTTTGTAATTTCATGTTTTTCTATTGCTATGGTCGAGTTTTTTTATAGTTTGGATCGAAACAAAACAGTACTTGAGGACGACAAAATTTGAGTATAAAAAATGAAAATGAGCATATAAGACATATATTGATTTATTGCATTCCCAAAAATCGGTAGCCAAGATTTTATATTCTGACATTGAAATATATTTGTATCAAGGCAATTAATCCTAAGCCTTGTTTCATCTTGCTAAGTTCCACGTGAGAAAATTCGTAGAAATGATTTACAGTTGCATTCGCCGCTGCACATTAGACACAGAAAGATCATTTCTAATTTTGTGGGATCCACATGGCTCGCTTCAAACAGACAACAGTAGATAAAATAGTAAATCTAGTTCTATACAATTGATTACAAAGTATTATGAACGTTGAAAGAATAAACATTTGACATCTTTAGCTCATACACAATACACTGTAGTGAGAACACAACACGAACATACGTTTCATTTTTCCAGTATTACTATTATTGATTAAATAGTTTACAAGCGTAGTTTATGGGGCGAAATACGTTTGTATGGCGTTCCGTAGTAGTGACGAAAGCAGCAAATAAAGATGACGTAAAACTGTAACGAAATGAGAAAACAGTAGAGTAAAACGAGATGCTGTGCTCCTGCGTTGCGTAGAAACTTACGTCGTGGTTGTATCGAAGGATAGGGCAGGGACGTTCAATAAGAGCAATGTTAATGTGTTTCCTTTCCTTGGAAAAGTTGAGGAGAAAATAGATCTCTCTTCCAAACTCTTTCTCATGTCTGTAGTAAAACATCCTCCTACGCTTTTATTGAATTTGTGCTATTTGCGTGCCTTACTGGAGTACAGGTTACCGGTATACTTTAGTAAGTAAGTTCATTCAAGTCACCAACATATGTGACCTGATGCAAATGAAATTGATTCAAGGAATAAAAACAGAAACATAACATAAAAATATGCAATGTTTCATTTTTCGTTGCATTCAAAAGCTCTATCTTTTCAACCTTAGAGCGGCTTAAGTAGACTGCATGTCATGTTCTTGCTGATGTAGTACCTAGCCTGTAATTCAAATTAGTTTGTCATGACCACTATGCCAGCTTCACTCTTTGTTTTTGAAAAGTAAAAATCGGCCCTTGAATATTTCTAATTCTAGTTGGATGGTTTAACGGAATTATACATCCATTTTTACACCGGGTTTAAAAGTTTGGCAGTTAATTCCTTTAGTTGTGTCGATGCCGAACTAGATCTAGAAAGGAAACAAATTGATCCATGGATTTATAGAAATGCAATAGAATTTGAATACATTTTGGCAAAACAATGGATCTTGACTTCATCTTGCATTTAAATTATTTTGTTATTATTACTTAATCAGTTAAATTGCAGTTGCAGTTAGATTGCGCTATGGAAGTGCAACAATGTATTGTTTTATTCTTTTACAAGCAGGACAGAGGATATGCTTCTGTCTTGAAGGAGGCACATTGTAGGGATAAAGTAAAGTAAGCAATGAGAGTGCAATATAGTTTGTGCTGTGCAATGCAATGCAAAGAGAAAGTGAAATCGGTTGGACAAATGCTTCGTTTGAGTTAGAGTTATGTTGAGGCAAGAGCTCCCGTAAGGTTATTTTGCTGCGTTATGCAGTGCAAAGCAGACCAAACTTAGTTGAGTTCAATGCAGGTTCCTGGTGCACCAGCTGTAACAGCTAGCAGTCTGTCATGCCTAATGATTAAGGATAAACTTACTTACTGTTGCAGTACGTGCAATACATTTAAGCAGTGTTGACTACTGGCTGGATGGTATAGTGTCACTCAAGTGATGGTTTGGTTCGGCTAGACTTTTTTCTAATGGCTGTCTGCCTTGCCTTGGCTGCTTTCAAGAGGCAGAGGCAGTTCTAAGCAAAAAGTAGCCCTTTTGTAAAAACAATTTGGTTCTGCTTACACATAAAACCAAAAGTCTGTAATATTGAGAGTTGCGGCTGTTTTACTTTTAATAGGATCAAGGCTTTTCGTGTCGCACTAGTCTAATAATGCTTTCTTAGTAAGGCAGCAATTCAACAATTAGGGCAATAAAGGAGGGTGTATTGAGTTGAGTTAGCCAAGTTACTTCCGTGAACATGTCTGTCTGCTGAAACCACTGTCTATTCGTACATTTTTATGGCCGGACACAAGAAAGTTATCTTTAAGCTGCTGCCCACCTGATCTTTTTTTTGCAATAATTTCAAGTCTTCCACTTTCATTCCTAGCTTGATGTGTATTATATAATGTCTGTAATGTCATCTGAAGTTGGCAATTTTAATGTTGACCTTGAGTGGAAAACCTGTTATGAATTCTGTCCTCGTTGATTAGTGCAAACTATGGAATGGAAATATCCCTATTTAAATCGTTCAATAAGCATTGGGATTTGGAAGTATTCTTGATTTGTGCGAATATTAACTTAAAGCACTTGTAGAGTATTATTTTGAGAGTATTTGAATGAAAACTATCGATTTTGTATCGTTCGTGGAATATTCATCCTGAGATGATCCTCTTGGCCATGTCTTTTTCTAAACGTCATGTTGGGCTATTCCTTAAACATAGCATTTCCCTTCCTCTTGACTTAATTGTGGTTGGGTGAAGGTTAAATATTTTGTTGCATGACTATCTATGACTTGACTTCAAGGGTTAATCTACATATTCGATCCATTAGCTGATTATGCTCTACTATCATTACGGCATTGCTAAGTTGAAGACTAACGAAACTGAATCACTACAAGAAAAGATTCCTAAAGCCTAAAGGTAGTCTTATTCTCACCAAAGTCACTGCGCTATATATTGAATATTATATTAAAAAATAATTGGAACTACTTTATTTAATTGGAAGTACTAGTACTGGATAACTTTTAGGGTTCAAGGCAATCTAGAATTTTCTTCAAAGATCAGTTTGAGGCATGGAGAATCAGAACCAAGGGAAAATTATGGCATATTCGTTGCTTTATTGCTGATTACTGCTCGTGTTGCGTAAATTACAACAGAAGGAGCTCCTGAACAGATTTTGTATAAATCACGCACGTATCTAAAAGATCTATTTCAGACCCACGATACTTATATAGTTCATCTGCTAAAGTCTGAAATTAACTCTGAGTTAAAATTTTTTGTAGGGTTTAGTCTCGCCGAGAGTATTCTAGAATAATAAATTATTGTTGGACTGTGGTTAAATCGATTTTATCTATTTTCGGTTAATAGAAGTCCTGATAATCCAACAACAGTGTGGCCAGTACCTTCAGACACCAGTGTAGAAAGCATATCACCATCACCTGTTGCTCCGTCTCTATGGATGTGAACATGTATTACATTGACATATACAATATCAGAGCAAATCCTTACATTACAATCTATAATACGAAAACTAAATACTTACCTACATTTGAATTTATGTAGTAGTGCATAGGTAAGGCTTTTCATGCCTATGACTCAGCTTTATTTTTGAAGAGAATGGAATGGTTCGTTGAGATAAAGGATTGCATTATTTAAGTGTGAAGGAAGGAGATATGTGTACGTACAGGCAGGCAACCAGAATCTTTTTAAATCTCAGACTGAGTACTACAATCTGTAGAATTAGTTGCTGCATTCTGCATTGCTTGTAGGCTATCTTAGTACAACCCCCTGTATCTGTCTTGTATGTTTCATTGAACTGAATTTATAAAAGTGAAACACTAGAAGCTATCTGAGTTTCACTGTGTCACTCATGCTATGCATTTTTCCTTTGTAATGTTTCTCTTGGCACTTTTGAATCCCTTGCAAATTGCATCAGATCCATTTACATTAGGGTTGATTACGAGATTTGACAGCAACGTCTATTTTGGTGTACTTTATTTGAAACCCGACGAATTTCAGAACCTGGAAGCAAGATTGGTTAATTTGTTGGGCTTTTAAGAATAGAACTTAATTAGGCTCCAAGACCTTGGCCTTGACTATTCTTATCTAAAATCTGAATCGGACTCTTGTGATTTCACAAATAAAGCTTGGGGCAAAGAAAAATAGGGTTATACAGGCTTATGGGTGTCATAGAAATTTATTGTCTTTCATTTATTTTGAGACGAAAGAATATACACTGAAGACTCGCCTTCATTTAAGGGAAGGAAAAGGATGGATTGGTTAATCGTACCAACGGCAATGGTTTTCAGTTATTTTCAGATAACCCTGCCTGTGAGCCTATCTCGGTCAGGCCATCAACTTGTAGGTTTGACTGGGAGGGAAGGGTACTAGCTATTTGATCTTGTCACCTTTTAAGGTTCCAAAATATAATTTGTGAGTTTGAGCTTATTTTACGACCTAAGAACTGGAAATATAGGATGGTGACAGACCTTTACATCTATATATTTATGCAAGCCGAAGCGAAAGCTAGTCCAAAGAAACCGAGTTTCGTTTCTTTCAAATTAAATGACAAGGGGTAGTCAAGCCACTACTGTGAGAATACAGGAGCTTACAGAACTAGAAAGAGGACAGCTTGGGCTCTATGTCTGAGAAGGACGGGTAAGAGTTGGAAGATGATAATATATGAAATTGTTTGTTTAATACGTGCATTTTACTCTGAAGTTTGTTTCTTCCTTTATTTGTAAATGTAAAACTAAAGAGATTCTTACCATACGAGCAATTATTGTTTTGTTTTGTTTGTCGCTCACACTCGTATGCAGTACGTGGTGAAAATGTTCATGGAAGTTCAGTGAAGGTTCACGAATGTAATGATGGATAGATAAGAGTTGAAGTTACGCTGTGATTTACAGATCTAGACGAGAACGAATCTAGTCTGAAATGATAGAGCAAAATAGACCAAGTCATCTCGGAACTCTTTAGAATCTTTGTTAGTCAAGATCTATGGTAAAGAATTGTTCATAGTTTAGGAAAAAACAACTCCTTCGCTCTTTCTCAAGGGGATGTAAAACGAGAAAAGGTCATGCAAAGTGGTAATATTTCAATCAAAACAAATGGTTGGAAGGAAGGCCTAGATATCCTTCGACTTAGGACCGACCAACTTAATGTGTTTGTTCTTCACCTAATCATGGCTTGAAAACGGCTACTCTCCTAGAATATGCTAGTAAAGTTATATTTTTCAGGGTGGACGATTGGAGTACACCATGATCTACAGACAGAATTCAAGATTTTAATTCAATAGAGTAAAACCATTGTTTTAGTAGCGTTTAAGAATTAAGTTTAGTATGCATTGCCGATTTTGAACATAAATTCCAACACGATTCCGTAAGCCCATTAGTTGATAATTATAGGCTGAATGGAATGGGAAGATTCCGGACAGAAATGCTAGTCTTAATGAGTGGTAATCTAACATGATTGCCTAGCTAGATTTATTGTCACGCACATTGACATTAATTTATTAAGGTCAAGATACTCATTAGGCAACTCCTCCCTGAAATCCAAATAAGAAAGCTAATTATCCAAATATAGAGATGAGATACTTGCTAATTGCATTCAAAGTATCCGAGACTAGGCCATTGGTTTTCTGATATCCCGCATAATGTATTTTCAATCTCCTTGCTTTTGATGGTAATTCATGCTGGAGTACGAATAGAAAATTATAAAAATGTATTCCATTCGAACTTGTAGGTGTACGTGCACGTGTAGGCATTGGGTAAAGTACATGTCGATTTGAAAAGCAAAACAAGGATGAACTATGGGACAAGTCAAAATTATTACATTCTTACAAACGTCAGCACTTTGAAATAAATGCATGTGTTCATTTGGCATTGCCTTATGATATGTTGTAAGTAACGCCTATCTGTAAGACTGTCATGACTTTGGAATATCGTAATGGGTTTTCTCAACCTAGGAAAAACCGTGTACTTTCCAGATAAATCCAACATACTTGAAAGTGTGTAGAAAGAAGAATGCTTAGCTGCTTAAAACATTTGAAGGTGGAAAATAAAAATTGGTTCCTAGAACAGTCATTGGTTTACTCATTCAATAGATATATTTAAAGTCGTTTTCATGCTCTAACATTATATTTCCCCTCTAAAGCTTTCAAGTTTCGATAAGGTCTCTAGGAAATCAGCTGGGATGAATTGAATTAATAGTTGGCAATGGCAAATACAAATAGTATCGTAGATGATCTTGTTCTTGGAACAGTAGGTAGTACACCATAACAAGAGGATCCTTGAAACGACAGATCTCATTAAATTACGTACACATTTTGATGTAGGCCTTAGTTGGAAAATACTATACGTAGAATGATTTATCAAAGCTAGTGGCGTTTTTTCTGGTTATTGAGCATAAAATATAATAAACGGGGTAACCACTAATAATGACGTCAGGGCAGAGGAGGGACAATGAGATAAAACGCATGCATGCATTGGATTCATGTGTTGCTTAAATTATTTCAAATCACAAAGCAAGTAAGTAGAAAAGCATGGAAAGAGTAAAAGTATATTAATCCAGCTAACATGGAATTAATGTTGTGTGCTTTGAATGCGGATTTACATGTAAATGAAAGGATGCTGAGGGCTGGCTGAGGTTAGCTTAGGGAGTAACATACGTCTGTCCTCTCCATTTGACGTCAGTTTCGTAATCAATCATTCGTGTTTTTGCCTGATTCTGGAGGAACTTCAAAACTCTTCCCTTTCCAAAGGCAAGGTTATTATTTTAAGATAGGTGAGAGAGATGTTTGCAATGGTCACATTTGCTTCACTTCACTATTTGTGGGCCATTGACTTTCATGCGAATTCATAATCTCTACTTTTGATATCGTTGATCGGAAAGCATGATGTATTTGGGGCAGGCATGGACTTGAATGTTTTTCCTTGAGGAAGCCCTTGCTTTTCTCTGATCCCAGATCTCACGCGGCTGAATTAACTGAAAATTTCGAATTGTGCGTTAAATGAATTTTACATACGATGACTGGGACCTATGCTTGCTATGGTGAGTATTTAATTCTATTTCAGGCCATCATTTTGTATCCTCGAATTTGTTTTAATGGGCAGCTTATATTGAGCTTAATTAAATAACATACATTTACAGTAGA
Source organism: Thalassaphorura encarpata (assembly GCA_009869925.1). Taxonomy (NCBI): domain Eukaryota; kingdom Metazoa; phylum Arthropoda; class Collembola; order Poduromorpha; family Onychiuridae; genus Thalassaphorura; species Thalassaphorura encarpata. The sequence continues at coordinate 36,104 of WJEZ01000083.1, forward strand.
GTGTACTCGCTAGGGAATTCACTTACTAGTGGTAGTGGTTTGCTGCGGTAAACCAACTTGCCTGCACTCGAGTTGGATTAGTGATACTTGTATTATGTGCGAAGTGATAAAGGAAGGCAAAAGGCATAAGGAGAGATAAGTTGGTTGCTTCTTGTGAACGGCCGGCTTGGTTTGTTTAGCTAGCCCACTCTTTCATTGGCATAGGTATTGTTGCCCTGTGGTTGAATTTACAGAATCTTTTTGCTATTAGGAAAACCACATTGGAAAATGACATGGTGTGATGGCTCACACGGCACATGCAGCATGAATATCCTACCTACATCTCAAGTAGTAATTCTTGCTTGGCAGCAAAGGGTGATGGGATTTCTAGAAGGAAAGTTTGTAGTGTACATGTATAAGGGTACCTGCTATGTTATGGCGTTGAATTTTAGCATACACATTCTACTCGTATTCATTTTAGCACATACAAGACTTGCTTAGCTCGAAAACCTACATGAACAGGTTCGCATTTACATTTACAATGTACGTTGATTGGATAGTTTGAGACCAACCAGGATGGTACAAGCTCAATGCTGCTGTTGAAGACTTAAAACTTTCCGTTAGGGGCTTCGTTTGGGGTCTGGGGATTGGGATGAGGTGAAATCATTTTCCACGACTGCCGTCCTTTTTTTCAGATCTGAAGTTAGTATATAAAGCGACGAGAAATCCTTCAGTCTTTGCCACGCTGTGGGACTTGTGAATTCATGAATTGTGAACTCCCAAATGCCTCTGGCCTGGCCTTAACATTAGACGCAGTAGCATCAGCGGCTTTTTAAAATTACTAGCATTACATGGTACTGCTTGCTTGCTTTATTCTAACCCTGTTCTGATTACTACCCAGATGTAGCAAATTTTTTTGCGCTTTTACTTTGTAAGCATTGCGTGTGACTGTCATCTCTTTCCCCTTTACGTGCCCTTCATCTGCAAATCCTCTGACTGCTCTCGCGTCTGCGACGCAATTGCTTTGCAGGTGAAGGTAGCTAAAGCTAGTTTTGCTACATTGCTCTGTTCGCGTTGCCAAAACTCAAACATTTTTTGCAATGCATTCGCAAATAATAGGCACTAAATGTACAATGCACAGGCTGCAGACTTCAGCGAAATATGCATACATTTTAATTTAAACTATTGAATGTAATTGGTTTGTATGTACGCGGTTTTACATCGTTTTATTCAAGTATCTAAAGAGCGTTGTAAAATTACGTTGCTTCTAGCTCTTTTTTGGCCAAAGGGGTTTGACATTGTAATTTTATTAGTTAAACTGCAAGTGAGATGAGCTAGGGTTTGAGACAGACACAACTTTGCAATAAGTTGGTTTTCCCAATCAACTGCATGATTACAGGTGAGGAGGTTACAACAATGGATTCGTAGGATGGGTTGGCAGATTGACAAGTACAGTGCAAATTTTGGTGGTGTGAGGATTCATCTTTCCATTGTCATTTAAATGAAAGGTTTTGAGTTTATACAATAGGCTATGCACTGCACTGGGGGATGTTTAATATTTGATTTTATTTGGCTGGTAGGTTTCGTGTAGTGGAGTAATCCTTTGATACATCTTTACGTCAGTTGAGATTTTGTACACCGAGGACTCAACTGAGATCGGTCTGTAATTCTGAGTTGACATTTTGATTTTTGATAGAAACTAATTATAGCTTAATGAGTTGTCTCTCAACGCGAGAGTGGATTGCGTCTTTATCCGTTTATCATTGCACATTTTTTTTCATGGTATGTCCGCCTACTAAATCATCATCAATCTGGCGCATAACTCATAAGGAGAAGGTTTGAGGAACCGGAACTCAAACTATATGTGAAAAGTAATTGAAGGAAGTCCCAATTTTCAGGCCAAATCACAAACAGTTACAAAGTAAAGCAAAAATTTCTAGTTGACACTACAGGCGATGTTAACTCACTTTCTATTTTTTTTTCTTATCTCGTTTTTCTTATTGGATTATATTTTCGTTTGTGGCAAGTATGTTTGGCTGTACGCGCGAGATGAACAAGAACCCTCTTCCGTATATTGGTATACAACTAGAATAGGAGGTAGATTTGGCAGATACATGGTTACGTCAAGAGGGACGTCTAATTAGGATTCCATGTTCAACAATTATGTGCAAAGCCTTTTCTATTAAACCATACGCTAAGGCTATACATACCTGTAGGTTACAAGATATTAAGTAAAAGGACGAACAAGATCATCAACGACGACGACGACGAGTTCGTGTGTTAAGAAATGACCCTGACTTTTGTTATTTCTGCACCAAACCAGCTTACGCGTACCCTCAATTTGACTTTTCCATCAGCCGTCAGATTCCTTTTTCTTTTATTGTTTTGTTTCCTTGGGTCCTTGGGTTTTTCATTGTTGTATTTTGAGGCGAGTGAAGGGGTGTCCTTTGAAAGGCCAAGACTGCAAACCTTTTACTTAACTTATCCATTGGATTGCATTTATTATTCTTGTCAGCCCTCGGTAATGGTGATGGCGACGATGACGGAGGCTAGGCTAAAGGCCAGCCTAGGCCAAATTTGAATGTCTTTGAATTGTTTTGTGTTAAGTAGTTGAAATCAGGACAGAAAATTATTTTGCCTGTATTTTGGATATTCGATACAAGTGAAGTTTTAGAGATAAACCCTAGATTTTTGAAATTTTAAGCACATTGAATAATGGGGAAATGGTTTGACGTAAATGCATGCGAAAAGAAGTGAAGGATTGGTTGCGTAGGAATTGGATTAACGGACATAGAACTGATACTTTGCACTTGTGGACGGACGACTTTATTTTGTCCTTTAGAAGTTATTGAGCTTTTATGGGGAGGCTGGTTAGTTGAAGCAAGTCACATGGTAAACTTATGGGTTGTTGAAGCATGTGGCTTCTCCAGGCTGCTGCTGGCTCAGTTGAAATGAAATGTTTTTATTCTAATTACTCAATTTGCCTAAGTTACATCATTTGCGAATAATAATGTACTGGAATTGTGGCTTTGGCATATGGATATATACGAGTGTATTGGAAGCATTTAGATTACCAGTCAGTAGTTGGTTTGTTATGAAGTGCGCAGTTTGTATGTTCAAGTAGTATGGCTTGACTTATCTTGAATCTGGATGATGGTATTTTTAAAACCTTGAATATGTATTATGGTAAGGGGTTTTTTGTAATAGCGAACTAATTGCTAGAAGAGTGCTCATCCGCGCTATTTGCTATTTTTTAAACCGCATGACGCAGATTCAGCTTTTCGCAGTTTTTGCAGTTACAACAAAGCAGAAGATATCAATTCAGAAGATTCAGAAGATTTAAATATGTCTTTATATATTTTATATCAATTTGTCTTTATCGTCTGTTGATCTTCTGATTGAACAGAAAAATAATTACCTGCTAGTGCATAGCTAAGAATTGTGTAAAAACTGAGAAGTTTGTACTTATTTTTAGACGACTACACGATGCAACATTTTGCTTCGATTTGTAATCCTTTGAAATCAAGCGACTATGTTTGATCAGTATAAATGTTCTAATTTAGAATTCAATATTGGGAATTTAAAGCAATGGCTGAAACTTGTTAATGGAACTTAGGAATGATGTAAGTTAGATTCGATGAGATACCAGATGGCTGTAAATCGTGCTGTGATCGGACGACAGGGAACGAGGGTTGTAAGAATAGGAGAAATCTGTGTCATACCAACAATGAAGCCCATCTACGAGTCGTATTCCTTTGAAAATTTGTGTCAGGAGTGAGTATTACTTTAGGAAAGTGCATAACATAGGTAAAGCAGGACTTCGCCTTGTTGATTTACTTTGCCTACTAAGTCTGCAGACAGTGCAAATCGTTAATAGCCTAAGGCATCGAATCTAAGCTAAATGCATACTGAATGATAAAGGAATAAATGAATAGTGTTTGAATGACTACAAGGAATGGTTAATTAACACTTTTGGAGAGGTATAATAATTTGCCAATGTTTTAAGGAATATTTATAAATTAAGAAAGCAGCAGAGTGGACTTAATTACGAATTTGCCCAAGTTCATTAAATAATTGTGCACTAGATATTAAAATTTGTTGCTAGAGTTAGCTGCACCTTAGGTGCTATGGATTAGTGATTCTTATGCAAGATTTTTTGGCATAAAAATGGCACTTTTATCTGTATGATAAGTTCGGTGCAGTGTCAGTACAACATTATGTCAAGTCAACCTATATTACATTTTGCTTCTTTCATTAAATTACATGAACATTAAGCAGGGCAATGCAGGGCGGCATTGAGGAAGGAAACAAATAAATTGGAAGGAGGTTTGCTCAGGTGTGAAGACAAGAGCTTAATTGAGAAAGTAGGAAACAAATGAAATCCTTAGGTTTATACGCAGTGCAACGTTGCTCGAAGCCTGTTTTCTAAGTTTTTGTTTTAAAAAGGTAAGTGTGGGTAATTTCAGATAGCATGCGGTAATAGTCACGTAATTAAACTTAAGTACTTTATGCACTTTTGGGTTTATTAAGTGACAATTAGCAAGTTGTAAAAAGCACAGAACTAACTATGGTAGCGGAAATTAGTGTATTAGCTGGGCTTTCCTTACGTTTTGGGATCTTATGTTTATAATTGTGCAAATTATGTGAGTGATGTATTAATTTAATTTCGGGGTGAAACAAGGACTTGTCATCTGATGTGAAAGCAATTGAGGAACCATCAGATGTATTATCATTTTAGAAGTATTTTTTTTATTTGTCATAGATTAATCATAGAACGAGGAGAATTTTGATTTATTAATCTCTTAAAGTTGATTGGTTAAACCATATTGAAGGCCCACTGTACAGCATCTGAAGTATGTGGCACTCTTCCATTATGATTTTTTGATGTTTTACTTCTATTATAACTATTACGAATTTTATGGTAGATTGCTAATGATTTTTAACGACTAGTTGACTGACTTGGCCCGGCTACTTTGTTAATATTAATAAGCCTCTCTTTGTGTATGTTTTACCATAATTCACTCCGTGGAATTTTTGTGAGAGTGCAACAAACCACAAAGAACTATTCGTGATGTGAAAGTCACAAGCTGGATTTTTTGTACGTGGAATGGACTAGGCTTGCCTATGTGCGGTTGGTTTGGTTGCTGGTTACTTGAGCTGCAATCAAATAAGTTGGCTCAGTCAAATTAAATTGCAAATCATCCATGATTTGCATGCATTACACACGGCTGCAAGACACAGTAAAGAACTTGGAGCTAGAGTTGGTTTGTCTGACCAAAAAATTACACCTGGTAGGCTAGGCTGTGGAGGATAGAAACGATACAAGTAATGCAAGTTGAGTAACCATGGACTAGATTCTTGAAAAGAAAAAGACACCTTCGTTTCGTCGCTTCTGCACTGAGAGAAACCGCTGACACTTTGTGTTTTGCAACTAGGATGAATTTTTGTTGAAAAATTTAAAAAAAAATTTCAAGGTGGGTGAGTATTAGGAATTATTAAACAAAAAGATATGAAGTCCTGGTTTCGAACTAGATTCATGATAAAGCATGTGATAAAAATATAACAACAGGAAATTGTTAATAAATTAGCGATTAATTTAAATTTGGACTCACGACATATTGTGCACAAGATGAACACCTAGTTGGCTTTTGTACCATGTACAAAAATGAAGAATTATAATTATTGGGGTTACCCAATTATTTGGACAGCGCTCATCGCCTCCAAGATAATAATCTGTGCCGGCGGGCAGACTGAATTGAACATCTTTAGAAGGACTAGGCAAACTATGATCTGATTGTGGCCCAAGCATATATATCTTTCCTAATGCTATGCTAAAATGTAAAATGCATCAAATTTATTCGCACTAACGTCCAACTATGTACTTTCTTGGAATTTTGGCAAACTTAAGAACTTATTCAAATTCTAGATACTAATACTAAATTTACATGATCAGAAGGGATGAATTTTAAACACTGCTCATGCTACATGTTTTGTCCATTTTTGCTTCAACTTGTGTTTGCATTCTATGGAACGTTTAGAGGCTAGCTTGCTAGCCAATGGACTTGTGCTATTTATTAGCATGGAAAACGATATGAAATATCGGAATTAGATGATTACCTGAGTGCATTAAAATACAACACAAATGGTTGAAGAAGGTCTGTCTGTTCATAAGAAGTAGCGAATAAGAAGTTGTAGCAACTGCAAGCCACGGATTTGAGTTGATCATTCAGTCACCTGGGGTTAAAATGTTGTTAGTAGTAAGTAATCTTATTCGTAATGCTTGCCTCACAAGCATTTTGATCATCACCATTGTGTTTATATTGCATTGGAATTTGCAATGCGATCTTAAGTGAAGGAAAAATGATGAGCTAGCAGTGCTATGCGCGCAGCTCAAGTCAGCGCTTGCTTAAGTTGAGTCAGTCAGGCAGACAGGGATTTTATGGTTTTTTGTTTAGTATGACAATGATTTAGGGCAAACTGCAGTTAGATTTTTCCCTGACTGACTGACACTCATTCTACATTTTGCTACTACTTATGGATGGGCTAGACGTGGATGATAGTACGACGAACATCATTTATGTCAACGCACCATGGCTCATTTCATCAGTCAATAAGAGCTTGAAATTTGAATTGGCGACATACCGGACGAGCTACACAGTAACATTTTTGTTTGGTAGCATTTTATTCCTACTTTGTTTCGGATACAAAAGGTTAGGGCTCGGAGTAGGCTATAAAATTATGTTATAATGTAATCGCAAGAAATAGAGATTGAGTCGGAGTTGCTCTAGTTTTTACAAGAATCGTTTCAACTACAAAAACACGTTAAGAATTCCTAAGTTACGAGTCATGTGCTCGTACTTTTTGTAGAAAATAATTGGAATTTATGTTCCTTCCTATTGTCTACTATGAAAAGTGTGGAATAGTGGTGATACTATAATTAAGCTAAGGGAACGTTTGCAGAAGTAAAACAAGATTGTTTTGTATTTACTCATGCAAAGGAAGAATAAGTTGTTTTGAATTGCGCAAGAGATATTCTGAATTACGTCTTAAGTTTTACTTTAACTCGGCAGCCTCCCTGACCTCTTGGTTGACTTCTTTAGCTTATTACGTAAACTCCAGATGTATAAAAAATGATTTCTTCTACTGCTCTGAGCTGTATGTATGCCAACTTGGATACTATTCAGAGTATGCAGCGAGCAATGGTGCTGAAAAAAGAAATGTATGTTGAATTGGAGTACATAGAATTGGACAAAAAATCAAATGATAAAAATGTAGTCAAATAAAAGAAATAAGGATTGGGTGAGACACTTAGATGTAAAGTGAAGGTTCTTTAGATTTATAACAATTTATAAATAAAATTATGCTTCTCGAATTTGTTGTATTTCTGAAAAATCGATGTTAATGTTAAAATTGAGTAGATGATTGGAATCCTGAAGCTCATTTGCTTAAGTTTTAATTATACTTGCTTTGCATAATATTGAGAAGACAAAGAGGTGTGAGTTTTACTTTGCATGATGCTTGAGATGGCCAAACTTTTACAGTTATGTTTTTAAGATTGAATATTAAACTCTTCCTGGTGACGAGCATTTTGAAGTTTTGTTTAGCTGCCGACTGCCAATCCATGCTTCCTGGTATAAAGGTTTAACAAAATGGGATGTAAAATGATCACGGACTTGTTTTCTTCCAGATCATTTGAATTCTCTTCCTTAACCTGTAGTTGTTGGACAGGTTAAACCGACCATCAGAGTTCAAAAATCACTTCAACTGGTCACACCCTATTTCTCTATACCTCTTACTCTTAGGGAAAACTTTTCGACTTCATTCCTTGGCAGGGCTTGGCTTAAGTTCTTTTTGACAAAGATTTCATTAATTATTTTCCCGGTAAAAAGGCATACTCATTAATAATGTCTTTGAAACAGCATAAGTATGGACTTAATTTTTTGGCATCTCTGATACTAGAATGAAAAATCGAAGAACTGATTGTTAGGATTCGCTAGAAATTTGTACGAGAGTCGTTTTATTGGCATGTAAATTATTTACATGTAATAGTACCGCAGGAATAAGGTTCCTTTAAATGAGTGCGAAAATTTGCACATTAAACATTACGCTGACACTATGAGAAAAATTATACTACATTGCTTTCAGGTGAATCCAGATAGTCAGTTATAGCCACAAAATATTCTACACTTTTTTGTAGCAGTGTTATGGTCACTTTAGTACCATTTGAATCAACACTGTTACTGAAGCACAAGTGCAAACTACAAATTCCCCAGAATATAATTACTCATTTTTAGTGCATGGTTATGGTCATGTCGATTGTTAGTCTTTATAATGAAGGAATAGACAAACCATTTATAAATTCTGTGGTCTCTGTTCTGCTTCAACCAAATCAAGGTTTTGAGAAAGGACAGCGACGAAGTACAAGAGCCCTGTCGCCCTTGAAATGCTTGCAAAAAAGTTTGTCTTATCTACTCGTGATCTGTGTATTTAGACCTTGTATAACTCACTTCTCAACAGTTGTTTCGTTGGAAATGCAGTCAGTCGTTTCAATCAGTCTCCACACTCGTAGAATATAATAATGATAACGATTACACGTCAAAATATTCATACTTCGTTCAATGTAATGTCAACTATGTGTTCAAAATCAGATTTATGTAGAAGTGTGATGACAAAAAATTAGAACATGGCATGAGAGCGAAATGACATTGCTCCTTTTCCATAATTTTTCACTATTACCAACCTGTTGCTACATAGTTTACCTTATTTGTTCCTCTTACTTTTGTTCAGCTAGTATACATTTGAAGGAAGATTGCTTTGACAATTAGCAGACGGTGATTCAGACCTTAAGCTAACTTACATATGTGGAGTTGACTGATTCACACGAGACTTCCGGAAATATACATCCTATCCCATGGAAATTGCATATATAAGGTTCTCGTCGAATCAATGAGGTTTCCTCACTGTACCCATTTTAAAATTTCTTGCAGCTTATATTAACATTATTTACGAAAGGCATGTTAAAATAAAAATAGGATAAAATTGAATTCAATGAGAATGAGAAGGGAGTTCAATGTATTAAAGGTCATAAGATTGGGAGAGCTTGCGAAATGTTTTTTTCTCGCTGCATCAGCATGCAAATGCATGTGAATGCACTGCCGACCGTTTCACACTGTGTTGCACGATAGGGGCTTCAAATGTCTGCATTCATTCGACTTTTTCATATTCTGCATGCATTCTTTCCTTATAGGAAGAAAGAGTAGGATGTAAGGTAAAGGTTGACTGTAAATATGAATAACCCTTACCTTATTAATATGCAAAAATATGAAGGAAAAAGTATATGGTGGCTGGCTACCTAAAAGCTAGATTATATGAAAAGTAGCCTCTCAATACTTGACATTCATTTGTTTCTGGATCTGAGTAAAGAGGCAAGTTTTAGTGTTCATTTTATTCAGGTTCAGGAGTAAAAGTGAAATATGCCATGCATAGATACATGACATACGAGGCTTCCGTTGCTTTCTCAGTCAGTGGAAATATTGCACTATCAGTAAAAGAATATTAATGTATTTCTGCAGTTTGACAATCAAAATACATTTTTAAAATGAGAGACTTGTTTAGAATAATGAAAAGTATAAGTGACTTCGGAATCCTTGGAATTGAAATTCAAGCACCTTGTCTATCTTTTGACGCATGCAGCTGAGGGTTGACGGTTAGGACTAATGTATCGTGTTCTCAATATCAGCTGGAAATCACGACATGAATACGCGAGATACACTTTGAGCTTTTGATTCATTGTAATTATTGGATACACATAATATTCATTGAAGGTCACGCATACATTATTTGTGCATTTTTTCTTCATTAATTTCATGTTGCTGACTTGAGTACACAATCCAGATACAATCACAATGCACCATACAACAAAATGGATAATTTATTGCAGGCACAGCCTATCTATATTAAGTCAAATGGCTATGGTTGTTCCGGATTCTATTTTGTAGCGTGCGCCTACTTTGGAATGGATCTAGTGGACCGTGGACAAGATGAACGAGAGTTGATGTCCTTCAAAATGTTATTTCAGTACTAGAATTAGAAATGAAGTAAATTATCTCTTTCTTGCTGCAAGTAGTTTTAAACGGATTGTGTATTTGCTCAGCCCTACCTCATGCTCTTGCTCACAAGTCTGCGTTATTATACTTCACAGCTCAAATAATAATATTATTATTACATGCAATTATAGAGAGCCATAAAACAAAGTATTTGGAGTGGAACTTTGGCATAGATTAAAGACGCTTCCCCGATGTAGTTGAGGAAGATTATGTCACGTACAAAGGAAAGATTAAAGCGGATAGACAAGCTACTAGCCTTGAGGTATTTGTTCCTCAAGTCGAGTCGAGCCAATCTGTGAATTGCATTGAATTAAGTAGCAGGAAATAAAGTAAAAATGCAAAAAAGTAAAATGTACACTAAATTAGAGCAATAAAAATGTGTTGCTTGGTTTCAAATGCAAGTTTCCTTCATAGATTCGTAAACTCAGACAAAATTCAAGTGTTCAAGACGTTTTGAAATTTGTTTCAATGATTTCCTAAATAATAATATATGGTTTATATAATGTGAACCCTGAATAGAAGATAACACGGATATGCAGAACTGTCTTTGTTTGGGAGTTTCATCGAATCTATGCAATATAATACAATGAGGACGCAAAAGTTATGAAGAATCGGACATAATTTAGTATGCACTTTCGTGGAAGGTGGTTGAAATGAAATATACAATATGAGTTAAATTGAGTCAGTTAAAAATGAATAACGCGTTTGAAAAGACGAGAAATAGAAAGTTGTTCTGGCTTTTAGTTAAGGGATGAACACAGGTATGGAATAATGAAATGAGTCGAAATGATACTTGAAAGGCATGCTAAATACTAAATGAGAACATTAGATTGGATATGGATGGATTGGAGCTGTACACCTTGGATGATTGCAAAGTTCCAAGTTTGGAGCCTCACTCCTATGTGCATGAGCTCACGTTGCATTACATTACAACACTGTGTGAACTCGTTTTTATGAACTGCGGGATTAGCCACAGCAATGAATGAATTGAAGCTGAACGTCGTTGTAAAATTAGATATGGATTTATGCCAATGAGAGTCACAAGGCAGCACGGGAAAAGTATGTCGAAGTTGCAGACAAATTAAGTGTTTGACAAAAGTTGACTTTTTTAGTTTTCGGAAGTTATGATTGCTGACAACACTAAAATATCCTCTTTTATCCATTAAACTATACAAATACTACATTCTATTCGTTTGACAATGCCTTGGAATAATTATTCGTTGGTTTGTCGAACTAATGCGTCTTGCCTTATGGCAGATTTACAGAATATTTCAAGTTCACTCAATTTCAAATACGTCAGTCTGGCGTAGTTGTACATCGTAGGAGGATTAGCCAATAGTCTATTTTTAATATGGGACATTGTAAGCAAAGAAAGCGGAGCAAAGTTTAAACTATCGTATGACGAAATGCAGTTTGAGAGTGCATTTCCTGTTCTCCTGTTCACGGTGTCCACACTCTCGAAATCTGGTTTATTATTAAAGGATTCGCATTCTTTCTTTTCTAAGGACCGGAATTTGGGTTCGTGATGATTGGATGTTTAGAGTTTATTCGTTATGAAGCAAACCTCCTCCGGTTCGCCTTGCCACACTTTGTTCACAATTTAGATAAATAAAAGGAGGTAATAAAATGAACCTTTGAAAATAGCCAGCCAGACAGAAATAGAGTCATTCATGCAATTGGATATCTTTTGCTGGCAATAGTAGAGCGGACTCTATGCAATGATCACCACCAACTTCAGCGTCACTTTCACTTTTGCCCATATCAGTCGGTCAGACAAAACTTACATAGTGTACGCTCTTTGTATGAGTGACGGTTAAGAAGGCAGGTATTGCACATTTGTAAAAGGGATTAAATAAGAGGGATAACCTCGAATTGTCTTTCCTCTAAGCAAGTAATATTGAAAAATTTCGCGATTGCACTTTTGGGAAATGCAACTGAGCACATTCAAGTTTTGTGTCTACATCTGATGAAACTCCTGATGTCTGTAATTCTGTAATTATTTGGCTAACAATTGAGATAAACCTCAAAAGGTATTTTCTGGCAGTCTCAATTAATTTGGGAAATACATATGACCCCGAATACTGATGAGTTGATGGCATTGATGGCTAAGGTCAGATAGTCAGATTCATTCATTAATAATTCGATAAAAATCAACATCACATATCCTAAAAATCGTACCTACTTGGATTATGGTTTATTTGAAAATATGAAGCCCCTTAAACATCCAATAATAACGGTTATTCACAGATACATTTCCAAAAACTCATTAGATGGTTTGGTTCTAGTTCCACTGGTCATCAAGTACTGTTTTGTTTCTTTGTTAACGTGTGTGGTAATCAAATAATTTCATGATCAACTTAACAATCACAGTTAACAACTCAACCAAGAATAGAGAATCCTAGATTTTTTCCAGACCAGTGTGATTCCTGTATTAATTAGTTGTTCTTTTTCTCTTTACAGCGCATTCAGATCCCATCGTTACAAACTCATAATGGTAACTCATTCGAATTTAGTCTCCAGTCGAATGCCGATATTGAAGGTCCACAAGGAAGTTTTGAATGCATTCAGCAATGTACCTCCAGGTACGTAAACTTTTTTCTCAAAGATCAATAACATTTCAGGATTCAAATTTTAGAGTTTTGATTCATGGTTATAACAATTTGAATGAACAAGGTGAAATCTGCTTGAGTGAAGGATGAATATGTTTGCCTTCTGTCAATCAAGTATTGATATGATGATTAGGCGTCATAATTTTATTTGTAGTGTCAAGAATTGAGCTCCATGAATGGAATTGACTTGTAGAAATCTTATTTAAACCTAACCTATTTTTTGTAGTTGCTTGGAGTCGTTGGGAACCCTGCCCTTCAAAATGCGAATACATGCAAAAGAAGACACTTACGAGGCGACCCGTCAAAGGATCAATGCTTTGGAAGAGGAAAGACTTCATGACTGGTAAAATAATATTTTGAATGTGTTTCGTAAGAAGTAGAAGAAAATAATAGCTGTCATTAAATATCAGCCATTAAATATCAATTGCTTTAAACTTCCAGAAATCTAATGATAATTATTTTATTTTCCTTGTAGTGCTAAGGAAATCAAACAAAACGGTGCAGATATTGGTAGAAAAGTTAAGAAGAAAACCCTTGGTGGGTCGATTTCTGCTCCATTGCAGAAGAATCGACGTGAATCATCTCCAATCTTCAACAATCATACGAAGTCCTCTCTGCTAAACCATACTGCTAGTAATAAGAAATTGAATAATGGGTATTATACGAATCATAATCATACTGCTAACTTCAACAATCACAACGGTGGACATCCGCTCAACAACAATCACCTGAACCCTAATAATCTAAAGACGAACTCAAGTTTCAGCTCAGTAACTAAAACCAACATTTCAACTGGTGGTGATATTTCCAAAAGACCTCTGAGGTAAGAATAATTATTCCTGAAAATAATTTTAACCGTTTTGTTATGCACTTAATGTATGCAGGGCTAAAAATGATGATTTTTCATTAGTAGAATTGTTCAAAATTTTAAGTCATTAATTTGGAATTTACAGAGATCGCCTTATACATCTTTTGGCTGTGAAGCCATGCAAAAAGCCCGAGCTCCTGACAAGGCTCGCTAGAGGTGAGAGCAATAATTCATTTAGGCAGCACAATATCTGAATGACTAACGATGACGATAATTCAACCTTCTTCATAAGTTAATTGATTGCGTTCATGCAACTAGAACCAGTGTAAAGTAGTAGGCAAAGGAGAGTTGGTTTTCAAAGAAACCAAAATACTAAACACTTCGTCGAATTTAAAAGTAATTGCTAACTAACGATGTCTAATTTGATTTCCATAATGTCTCGTTTAAAGGCCAGTATTAACGCATCAAGTAATTATTAAACCTAAATAATCACTTGAAAACATTTCTCAGAATTCATACTCATTCGTAGTTCATTGCAAATCTTATGTTTTAACTAATATACTTGGCATTTAAAAACTCATGCGCAAAAGTATTCATGACCATCCTTTCAAAATGGAATAATTGGAATAACATTTTAGTAAGACGTACCTTACTTCGGTATTTTACACGATTGTTTCGAAATTTATTAATTGTGAGTATTAAGCATCGAAATTGTAATTTTTTTATGTTTTAATAGATGGACTGAGAGATAAGGACAAGA
>WJEZ01000084.1:0-50333 GCA_009869925.1 Thalassaphorura encarpata
CTAGGCTAGAACTCAGGAATTGCAATGCAAATTGTATAGGAATGCAAATGCATGCGTGCATGCAAGAACTGAGAGTCAAGACCAAAGGAAAACCTAGGATTCAGAGTTCATGTTTGCCCATGGCCATGGATGGAATTAGCATAGCAGTAGCAGCACGATGCAAGCAAGAGAGGAATTTTAGTTTGCGGAAGTGAAAGGATCGAAATCGAAATGGGCGTCATAAAATACGGGTATCCATCCCAGCTGTTCAATCTTCCAAATTGTTCGTGTTCATGTTTTTGTGTTGTACAGCACTCAAACTTGTCAATTCTCACAACTCTCAAAACTAAAACTACTAACTGTAAAACCGTGATTTTCCTCAACTCCCGCCCGGGAAAAGAAAAACCATGGATGCAAGGAGTAGGAAAAGCAACCAAATCCCTAGTATTAGTCATTTTGCCTTGGAAAAACAACTGAGGATCTCCTGGGACTCCAAAACTACAAGGAATTGCACAATTCCTCAATGCATGCATGCATGCACTTTGGTCGGATTTCCTTGAACGTTGGCCATCCATCCATCTACACTTGCATACGTACGAAATGACCTACTTCAAGTTTTATGTTGTACGTACAAACACTTTTTTATGCTCTATCTTCTTTTCCTTGGCATTCGGAGGAATGGACAAATGAAGACAAAGACGAAAGGCACTCCGTTCCGATTTAATATGAGCGACAAGGACTAGGAAGCAATAAATTTTGGATTTAAGACTCGCTCGTGATTTTATTTTCTACAGATGTGAAATGAATGTGACGGTTGACGCATTGCCTTCTGACACTAAAAGTTTTGATGGGTTGGACTTTGGATAGAACGAAAATAAAGTTGGCTCATGGAAGAGGTCGAAATTTCCATTTTGATTAAGAAATTCAAATCCCTTACCTTCATAAAAATAAAGTAAATTGAAATAAGGATTAGGAAAAGGTCAGGCTGACGCGAGATTGCGGACAATAAAATTTAAGAGACTGACATCTTTGTTTGTCCAAAATTTGTTATCAGCAATGGTCAAGCAAAGTGAAAATTTTTGATTTCTGCGAATGATATTCGGTATATGTAGTTTCACATGCGAATTCAATAGTAAATGCTCCATACATAATTGATACCGAATCCTGACAAGTTTTCCACGAGGGCGACCGCGACCATGGATATTTTCTTTTAGTTTTTATCCTGTCATCTCATATTAGAACCTAGTCCCGCTTTCCCTACCTGTGTACGGCTCAATTTCCAATTCGTTGTCCATGTCAACGTTCCACTCCATATGGCTTCGTCCATCCATATTAGTCTCATTCTCAGCATTTCCTATCCTACCTAATATCTGTGTATTGGTACAAATTGTCAAAATCAATTCATTATTCAGTATCAAATTTCACACACACAAAACACTAGGTTTTAGGCACTAATAATTCCGTCTAGTTATTTTTTAAAGAGTTTTTTTAGAAACTTCACGCTATGCAGTTGTTATTAACCTTCGAGAAAGAGCTTAGATCAATTGTATCTGTTGTGCATAAGAATGCAAAGACAACATATTCATACCAGTGCGTTTTCCAACCAGAAAATTTACAACTATTGGTGTTTTTCTCAATTTGGCAATTCGGCTGAAAGAAAACTATAATTTATGAGCTCATTTCCTAATTACCATTCAGTACATTACCGTTGGAATTTAATATTAATAAAGTGCACGGGGATTTTGAACAGGA
Source organism: Thalassaphorura encarpata (assembly GCA_009869925.1). Classification (NCBI taxonomy): domain Eukaryota; kingdom Metazoa; phylum Arthropoda; class Collembola; order Poduromorpha; family Onychiuridae; genus Thalassaphorura; species Thalassaphorura encarpata. Next base: position 1,732 of record WJEZ01000084.1, read on the forward strand.
AGAAAGAATAAAGGTGTTAAAGTCCATGCATTAAGTATTGTGTAAATGTGAGTGAGCCAAGTACAATAGAGTAGAATATAGAGAGGTACAAATTTGTGCTTTCTTCTTGGGTAAGAGAAGTAGGTGGAGAGAGAAAGTCAAAGAGGGACGGAGTGGGTTAAGCTGAGAGAGCGAATGACGTGACGTGGAGAACCTCTATCCCTCCAAACCTAACATCTGATCCAATTGCAAAATATTACCCACCACCTGAAGACGAAACTTCAGATCAGAAGCGGTGACAGCGACAAAATCGGCAAAAAGCAAAGGGTTAAACAGACCTGATGCTGGAGAAATCGAATCAGTTCTTCGTCGCCTCCCCTCTCATCTAGACCTGGACCCCAATAGTAAACTAAATCAAAATATCTGACCTAGGTTCCAGGTGTAGTGTTAGTGTACCCCGTTCCTTACCCCCAAAAGACTTTTCTCCGACGAACAATTTTCCCCATTTCCCCACTCAAACTGTCAAACTTCCCCCAAGTCATTGTTAACCTGTAATGTCTGATTTCTCTCCCTCAAATCCTAAAAGAGTTAAACATGAACAAATTGACTGGGACGAAAGTCTCAAGGAAAAATCTTGGGAGCATTGGGACCTTTCAGTCGATATTTCTGATGAAGGTAAAAAAAGAAAGTAATATGTTTTCTCAAGTTTTATCTTGGTGTTAATGGTTTTGTTTTTCTTTCCGTTCCAGAGTTGATTGCAGAACGTGAAAAAAACTGGCTTAAGTTTTACGCCAACTCCAAGAGGACACAAACAAAACTTCTTCCTACCCGTGAGTAATTCATAATTTCATGTTATAAGTATTAAATATTGCAGGTCTTGCAAGTGTTTTATAGTATTTGTAAAATATTTAGCGTATTTCTATAGACAAGTTACTTAGATATGGCAAATGTGTCTAACTCAGAATACAAATGACCTAGCCTGTTTAAACTTGCAACTTACTTGTAGTATTTCCAAGTTAATTATGATATCATAAAGTAATTTTCGGAATATTGAATTTGAAACAGTTAGTGATAGCAATTTGTTAAGGAATGGCCGCAGAAAATGACGCATGCACATGCGCAATTAATTTCTTGACATATGTAGGCATATCGATGCGCGATTTTAAGGTTGAGATATGAGCTAATGATAAATGTACACATTAATTCATAGTACGACGTAAAAATTTAAGGAATGATTCATTTTTTTAGAATACGGACACTGTGGAAATTACCCACAGCATCAGATTATCCAGATTTGGATTTGTTCGATTTGTAATAGAGCCTGTAAAGCAGGGGCAGATTTGCATTCAGGTAAATAAAAAAATCGAAGAAGAATATTCGGTTTCAAATTTTAATGTTTCGTACTAATTATGATAGATTGTACATTCAATATGAGAGAACGCTGCGATGGACTTGTCAGTGTTGATAGACGAAGTAAAACTTCGTGCGATGCTTTGAGCATATCTTCTGATTCAACCTATCATCAACTTTCTCCTGCTGCAATTATCGTAGCTAATGCTCCTATACCTTCGCCCATGGTCACGAACAGAAGCGAGCATCGTAGCAGCAGTAACAAACCAAACAATGATGACAAAGTGGACAATGCTAAGCGAAGACACCGTGATGACCATCATCATCGTTCTTCCTCTTCAACTTATGAAAAATCAAGTAAGCACTCCCATAGACACAGGTACAAAAGGTCACGCCACCATCATCGGAGTCGAGAATCTCGGCGCCACTCGGGGGACGAAGACCGTGGTCGTAGTCGTGGAAGAAGTCGTTATGATTATGATAAAAAACGTCATCGTGCTAATAGCAAGTCTATAGATCGAAAACGACATCGTGGAACTAGCAGATCCAGGGAGCGAAAACGTCATCGTGACAGAAGTGGATCCAGAACTCGAAAACGCTATCGTGACAATAGTCGTCACGGTAGAAATGGATCTCGTCAGCATCATCGGAATGCAAGTAAAGAGACCATACGTTGTAGCAGTCGAGATTTTCATCAAAATTCCAGTTTAGAGACCATTCGTTGTGACAGTCGGGGAATAATCGAAATATCTCCACAAAATATACAACCAGACCCATTTCAAGCACTGCCTATCCTTGATTCTGATTCAACTCGTGCACCAGTGCGGGTATCAGTCTCGAATGAAAATGGATCTCTGATTCGACATTACAATGCGGAAGATGTTGGAATAGGAAATTATTTTAAGACCCCTGATTCCGCTCATTGCATCTCAGTCCCAATGGAACTCATACAAAAAGAAGTGACACACGAAAGAAAATTATCCGAGTCAAAAATCATTGACATAGAATCTGAATCAGTAACTGAAGATTCGATTGAGACCCAAGAGGAAGAAGACTCGAATGAAGCTGAAATGAGATTAAGTGTAAGTAATTCTTATTAGATAATTAGACCTAATTACCCATTACAATAGAAATTAATTTTCTTATTATAATTAGGATAATGAAGACATTACACACATGAATGTTTTTTGTCCCAACTCATTTGAAGATTGTTTAAATTCACCAACATTGGATGAAATAGTAATTCCAGAGACTAACATTTCTGGTCTTAAGGCTTCTATCAAAAAGGAAGATGACGTTGAAACCATTACACTTGACTCTGATGTTGAAATTGATTCTTCATCGATACCAAGAGCAGAAACTCTTAATACACCACAGGTAGCAGAAACTTCTATTACACCACAGATCAGAGAAAATTCTTCTCTTTGTCGAATTTCACAAGAAATTGAAAATCTTCTTTTGGCTAATTTTCCATTTGAACACCTAGTCAATGTTCTACAATTTCTAGTCAACAAGGTAAGACTTCATATTCATTTAAATTTACAAATTGTTTTAAAATATACTTAATTTAATTTTATAGCCTTCGATGGACACATTGAATGGAAAACTGAATCAATATCCAGAGATTTTATTTAAAGGAATAAATGCACCAGATAAAAACGCATCTTATTTAATTGGTCTGGTTAAATCTATATTTAAAGATGTTGGCACTACACAAGGATCCATGTCATCTTCTGAATTAATTAATCCTGAAGTATCACCATATGACATACTGAGATTCTTCAATATACTAAGATCATCAAACTTTTTAGACTCTACATATTGTCAGAGAATTGAATCAACTCAGGAAATTTCATTTAATGTACATTTGCTATTGGGAACTTGTGAAGAACTCCTATCAAGATTACTAGGAGACCTGATATCTGAAGAATGTTCAAACGAGACAGTAAACATTCAACAACAATCGGTTCAACCAGAATTCACAGGTTTGATTGGTCAGACTCAGGAATGGCAGGATGAATTAGCCTTAGCCATTAAACTAGAAAAGGAAAAACCGTCTGCGACCATTTCTGCACAAGATATTTCGACTAATATGGCTCTAGCTCCAGTTACAGCTACCGTTACGACTCCAGTCCTAATTCAGAGCCAGGCAGAAAAAGCTAATGTCGCAGATGCCACAAATCCTGCTGATCTTTTAGCCAAATATATTCAAAAGTATGAGCACTATGATCTATGTAAACCCAAAAACATCGCACGACATAGAAATGGTAATGAAGTACTTGACTTGGACAAATGGTGTGAGGATAACTTACCTAAATCCTCACCAACAATTCTGGAAAATGAATCTAGCCTAACACAAATAACCATTTATCCCTCATCTGGACAAAATTATGAGAATAATATTCTTCCACAGAGATGCGTAGCTCAGACCCTCGGAGAGAATTATATTCTTACTGCTGGACAAAGTCAGATGGATCATATGTACAGGCAAAATTCATACAGGCAAGTTAACATCCCAATGGAACATCAGATGTTGCTACAAAATCCATCACACTATGCACCAAATCAAGTCTCACACCAAACTTGTACTATCAACATTCCAAATAGAGATTCGAGTCATGATGAATTTAAACGTGTTTTGGATGAAACACCTCGTAGACATTATTCAGCAGAGGTTTCCTCAAAGCAGAATCAGATTTGGACACCTGAGTCTCGATATACACTGACGAGTATTTCAGATCTACAAAATCCGAACACTTCTAACCTCCAACGGAGTTCATCATTTCTTAAAAATATTTTTGACGAAACTGGTCCCCAAATATCTGAGCATCAAGGATTCAGTACATATGAAGGAGGAATGATGGTAGCTGGAAATCTTATGACTTCCCAAAATTCAACCAACATGTACTCGACTCGAAGATCTGGTAATGTAGACCAAGGTCAACAACAGCAGAGAATCAATCCAGTTCAGAATCAATTACAAAATTCTGGAGCTTCATCAACTCAAAGATCTATGAATTGGAATGATGGGAATAATAGAAATGGAAATGGAAATAGCAACCAAACTTCTTGCTTACAAGTGACCCGACTTCCATGGATTCCACAGACGGCTCAGCCAGAACCTTGTTTTGCTGATAGAGGCCCATTGACAACTCTGCACTATGGACCAGGGCCAACGCCAAGTACTAGTCAAAACTCAGGTGGTCATTATCCTCAAGAGCAGCAGCAGCAGCAACAACGGATTCCACAACAATATGAATACAGAAGAAATGATCAACATACTGCTGAAACTTCACCCTCGGATGAACATGATCTAAGCCCACTCAGCGTCACGGGTTGGTCAGAACAACAACAGAGGCAATTAGAACAACAGCAGGCCATGAGAATAAATATTCATCAAAGGCAGCAGATAGAACAAGAAAATCTTATGCGAACACATAGGGCTCATACTAGAATTCAACCTCAGCCCCAATTTTGGAATGCAGAAACAACCACAATGCAGCAACATAGCGCCCAATACCAATATGCAAGGCAACAACAGCAACAACAACAGAGATTGAATCGGGCTCAGCAGCTAGCTCATCCTCAGCAACAATTTGCATCTGAGCATCCGACCACTACGTACTGCCCACAACGAGGTCACTCACAACAACATCAACAGGTTCCAAGAAACGGAGGGCCATCAAAAAACGTAACTAACCAATATATTGGTAATTTGAATGATGGAAATGTTCAATTTGGACAAAATATTCCAGAATCAATTTCCACCCATGTAAATTGCACTGAACTAGAAGAGGCAAGTCAAGGGGAAAGCGATCTTGAAAACTACCAAAATATTCTGGCGACGACGACGACCCAATCAGATGACAATGAGGTGCGTGTAGTTGAGTCACCTACAGAGCATGGGCATGAGAGCTCTGATATTGATTTTATTCATGAATTATTAGGATTTTAATTAGAATTCTACGTTCTTGTTCGTCAATTTGGCTCTTCTAAAGAAAATTATGACAATTTGAGCATAATCTTTTCAAAAAACTAATGAAACTTATTCCCAGTACTATATCTGTGAGAGCTCGTACCTTAGAAACTAATGTAACGCGAGTAAATGAAATGTTAATTATACTTTTAGTCATAGTTAGTTTTAATGTGAAACTAGAGCTTGCTATATGAGGTGGTATTACGTATTCAACTATTTTTGTTGAAAATGAAACCAAAACATTTCTTCTCTTGTAAAAATGTCATGCCGCATTTGCGTCCTAAAGAGAATCGTAACAAAGAGACTTAAATTAAGCAGAATCCAATGCATTGTTGGAGGAGCTAGAAGAAGAGTTACCAATTCTGATGCCACTATGACCTGAGTCCGCCCAAATGACCCAGCATTTAGGCTAAAAATTAGTATTATATTTTGATGTAAATTTGAAATTATTGGAAATTGAAATTATCCTAACCAGATCAGAATCAAAGAATTCTTGTTTTCGAATGCTATTGCTATTGCAACTTAAAATTAGGTGCTAGCGTTAGAAAGTTGAAGAAAAATCAGCTAAGACCAGCCAAATTTTCAAATTCGTGAAGGCATAATCAGTAATTTCAGTAATTGCCAAATAAGGAAAAGGATACAATGATATGTGATTAATTTTAAGGAATGGAAAGAAGTGAATCTCATTCACGTGTTTAGCGTTAGGATAGGAATTTAGCTTTAAATCTATGAGATTATATAAAGACACCTGTTTTTGCTCTGTATTTGCTTGCGTCCCTTGCCAGTGTGGCTTTAAATCTAGATTAGATTAGATGAGGGGAAACGCAAACAAAACAAATGTAAACTAATAGAAATCTCAAATTAAGCCTGAGCAACTTAAGAAAACTTCGTTAGATTTAATTGTAGATAATTCCAATATGTGTGTAATAATGTCAAGTCAATGCACTGATGTCAAATCAAAATTTAATTGCACTAATGATGTGATTTAACGTGCTAAGGGAAGAATACGGAAATTAATGTGAATCATTGAAACTAAAGCTGAGATGTAAAAAAAATTGCCAAAAGATTGTTATAGTCCTTAGGACTGAAAATGATGTGCTAGAACAGAAATTGATGAGCTATAGCATCAAAGGCTGAAAAGAAGGATTGTATGTAATTATAAAGTATTAGCTGTCTGTCAAAATTCTAAAAGTAAATCTAGAATAGAAGATATACATAGAAGTGTATCTAGAATGTAGCTATAGCACTTAGCACTGTGTGTAATCTTTCAGCTTAATTTCTTGTTCGCATTGTGATCTATCTTCTCTCAGCGTTAGTAGACCTACCATTAGATTAGTACTATCGTAAATTATATTATACAAATGCCAAGATGGAAGCAAACTGGATGATTCCATAATGTTTGTTGTTGAAGGCCTTCCAACTAACATTAAGAAATCCTCATAAAGTTATTCCTAAAAAGATGAAATGTACAAAAAAATATCTTCAAAGTCAGCAACTTACCATATACAAAAAGAAACTCTTCGTGCTAAAAGCTAAAATTACTTACAGTTGATGTTGAGTGGTACTTACCACAGCTTTAAAATTACTTAATTGATGTTTTAGATGTTCTGGATTATTGAGCTTAATAAATGTAGAAAAATGCATTGGATGAGTCTTAATATGCAAATTTCAGGATTGTGCATGGTGGGCCCCTTTGAGCAAAAAACCATTTGAGTACTTTAAAGTCAATTACCCTTGGTTTCAGTATTTCTTGCAAAATTATGACTACATTATGCTAAAATTAGTGACTTAAGGGCTTTTGTCACCAAGATTCATTCATTTAATATGCTAATTACTAAAAACTTCATTAAGAAACCATCACAATGGACTCCCATTGCTAATACGTGCAGCTAATGATCTGATCCTGCCAGAAATTAATCAATTAAATCCGCCGACGCAAGGTGTGAATAGATTATGAAATTTATTACAAATAACAAAAGAATCATTAGTTTCTTCCATTTTCAATCAATCGACCAATGAGTTAAAACACTATGTAGCGCAATAATGTAATATGAAGGCACGAGCAAAATTTACAATTTTCATCATGAGTAGCCAAAAAAACTAAGCATAGCATAACGCATACACAACAACAACACTGGGATGTTTTCTTTCATGGACATTTTGGTTCCGTTTATATGTAAATCGTAACATAGTAATACTTTATCTGCCCATTGCAACCTTCTCTTCCTTCGTCGCACTTAATTATATAAAATTATTAATTAGTAATGTAGTAATTATGAATGAACAAATGAATACAAGGCAAGGGCGAGGATGTGCGTACTTAATTAATTTCATTAAAATTAAATCGTTAATTAACCCCCAAGCAGATGCTTGGTCGATTTACATACAGAAGAACAGATACAAAAAGGGAATGCATAAATTACATTACACATACATAATGAGGATATATTCGCTTTGTTTATTTTAATGTCAGTAGTAGGAAGTACATTATTCTGATTGATTGAATATTAATTAATTAATTAGTTGATTGGATGGGCATTCGTTTATCACATTTAGATTATTGTCCATGTTTATTTTCCTTGCATGGGATTGTCAAGATTGGACAAAAAGTTTAAAATACTCTGGAGCACAAGAACATGGAAATTTCAAGGCACCTTAAATACTTGAAGCTGATTCATTAGTTAAATTAATTAATTAACTAACCATTTGATAAATATATAGAATGGTTCTAACGGTGGTGGAAGGTACGCGTTAATGTTAGCACACATAAGCATGGAATAAACGGTAGTTGACGACACGGTAAGGATTGGTTTTCGGTAAGCACTGATTCTGCGGTGGGTAATTGAGTTCCTATTCTACGAGTTTCCTACCAAATGGGTATTCTACACTAACATAAGTAAAAAAAAATGTTCATTCTTCTCGTCACAAATCGAAAAAAGGAAGAAACTTCATCAAAAACCAAAAACAATTTGATTTTTGATTAATTAAAAAATAGATTGGCTTGGCACTTGCATGATTACGATTCGTCCATATCATTAAGTCTTGAGATTTCCAGTGAATAATCTTACAAGCTGGAACGACTGGAGCTGATGTCCAGAACCCAATGCACTCAACAAGGATGATTTTACAAATACTGATGTTTAGTCGCTCTTGAAGGTCCTATTTGAGTAGTGGTTGAACTACGACGTATGGGTGAAGTAAATCCTACAAATTAATTAATTTTCCAGAAATTAGAATTTGGCAATGCTATCTATTATGAATAATTTGAGCTTACCACTGTCATCATCAGGAGATTCAACTTGTTCTCTTAGAATATAAGATGTGTCACTCCCTGATGAACCTCCTGGCCCTGGTTGAGGTTTCCGACTTTGCTGACTACTACTCCGTTCCTTGGTTTCAGCCCAATTAGAAAATCTTGACCTTACATTAGCTGCTTTAGCTTGAAATAAACCAATGGCACGGATAATAGCTTTAGGTGAAGCAGAGGAAGTTCCATTTGCTCTAGATGGTTGTCCACTCTCATCACCCCTTGAATCTACAACGTCACCAGAGCGATTTTGATTTTTTCCAGTCCAAAGAGAAAGTGGAACTCCAGATTTTCCACTAATGCCCGTATCACCCTTGTCTACTTGATCAGTTGACATTGGCTGTTGAGTTTTTCTTGTTTTTGTCCTGGGTGGGGGAATTGGTGTTCTTTTCACAGAGGCTTGTTCATCAGTAAGGTCAATTTCAAAACCACCAAATCCAGAGCTGTCACTTGTTCGGGAATGTCTGAGGGGAACATAGTCAGATGCATGTGGGCCACCGAATCGGTGTTGTGGATTGACTCCATGAGGATTGACCTTTGACCCTCCTGATAGCAAAGGTTGATAATCTTCCAAGAATCCAGAATGATTAGACTGCTGTGATTGAAATTGGTCAGTCAGGGATTCCAAGGATGAAGGTTTCTTGAGAGTAAAGCAAGATAAGGAATTTCCTACTTGACCATTCTCCTGATATTGAGCCCTTGTAGGGGCTTTGAGGGATCTTTGATATTTTAAATTATTTGAAGGACTTGTTCCTTGCCTATTTCCTCCATCATTCCCACCAATCGGAGTTTTAAGTTCTTTTAATAAAAGTTTAATTTCATCCATACGTGACTGTAATGGGGCATTTTGCGTTCGTCCATTTCCATTTCCATTGGATTTTTCAAAATGATTATCTGTCGGCCTTGAGTTGGCATATATAGGAGTCCCATTATTGTGATTGTGACGATTATGACCTGTCACAGGTTGTTGGTCTGGAATGGCTGTCACATTTAAAAAAGTTTTGGAAGTCGTACATGTATTCCCATCTGGCCAAATTGGCTCATAGTCCTTATGGGATTTTATAAGGATGTTGTGATTTGTTAATGTGACATTTGCAGCACCAGCAGCTGCAGAAGAATAAACTGGTTGGGGCTGATATGGGGATTGACAATCTCCTGAAGTAGGTGCTTCTTTCCAAACTGCTTGACGAAAACTATTCCTTCTCTCACGGACTCCAACTCTTAAACCACTCAATGGGGAATGGGTCAAATTATTTGATAAACTGTGACCCAATCCTCTCTGGGGGGTACTACTGCTGTGATTGTTTAATCTTTCTTCAGATTCAGACGGAGTGCTGGATAACGAACCTTTTAGAATTGATTTTGGAGGTCCACCATTGTGACCTAGTCTTTGGAATTTTGGAGAACTCGTCCCATTCCCATTTGACCTTAGAAGATTGGGGTAAAGTACATCCGTGGATTCTGATGGTGTGCTTAATAATGAATTTCTTGGAGTCCCAGCATTGCTAGAGCTGTCAGAGGAATTACCAACCCCATTTGTGGAAGGATTTGCACTACCATTATATAATTGAGGGAGATAATCCTGATTAGTAGTACCATTTTGAAGTCTATCCGTGTTTCGTGTATTCTCATCAGTTCGATTTTGTCCAATACGGATAAAGGCGGGTGAGTGACGCTCAGTTCCTGTAGATGGAAAATTTGTATAAGGATTAGTTCTTGGAACACGACGTCTTACGATTGGTTCTTCGGATGATTGTCCTTTACGAGAGGATGAATTAGGATTGGTTGAGTTCAACAAAGGGGGCGGAGCTAATGGTTGAAACAAATTTGAAATGGGGGATCTCTGATTTCCAGAATGGAGCCTAGACGCTGCTTTACTGTTGCTCTCTGTCCCTGACGACCCTAGTTGAGATTCTTTTCTCAAAGGACTTCCTCGTAGGGATTTAGAATGAATATTTTCATCTGAAAAAATTCGTTCTAATTGTATCAAATGAACTCTTTCTGGTTGCCAAACATGACTTTGACTTCTTGTTAAAGTTGTTCCACCGATTTCAGCTCCATTTCCATTCCCGTATCCTGACCCAGCTAAAGATCTGGGATTCACTGTATCGTACTTTTTAATTTTACCAAATTTTGAATTTCTTTTTGAAGTTTCATAATCAGACACATCTTCCATTTCCTTTGCAATTCCCATTTTGATACGATTATTTCCATAAGGGATGTTGACGTAGTTGTGATTATCTTTTGGAGTCACGTGATCACGTGATGTGGACGGCATTGGTTTATTATTGGACGATTCGTTTTCACTACAATAGCTATTCATATGAGCTGTACGAGCTTCTGCTTTGACTGAGCGAGAAACGACGGATTGAAGTTTTGGAATGTCTACTTGTTTTACACAAACTTTGATTGGATTATTTGAAGTTCCACTCGTAGAAAATCCAGAGGAAGAAGATGAATTTGATTTTGAAAATGATGCTCTTCCTACTGAACCATTTGGAGTTGCTTTGTAAATTGGAAGTTTTGATGGTAATGGCGAAGATTCTGTTGGATGGATTTTAAGGGATTTGCTTCTCTTGATGGGCAGAATTGGCTTAGCTGATACAGGTGGTTTCCCATTCCCAACTTTGTCTTTATTTGGAGAATCAGTCCTCGCCAAAGATTTGAGAAGAACAGGCTCATTGTTATTATTTGACCCATTATTTCCCAAGTGACCCCGTGAACTCCCAAAGGCTGAGGCAAAAGCATAAAATCTAGATGAAGAAGATACATCTGATTTGGCTCGACTTAATTGTGACCCTCCACTACTTCCATGACCTTTTTTCTCCTCCTTTGGAGATTTTTCAAAAAATGCTTTAAGTTTGACCATACTCGGTTTTCTAAGAAGAGCTGTTCGAATTGGACTGTGACTTGAAGGTGTTGGGACTTTGATAGGGCGGCTATCCGTACAATCGTATTTTTCAATCGCATCAATCTGATCCTCATTCTGTGGAATTGGCTCAGGGGCTCTAGACGCACGAACTTTCTCTGTCACTTGTTCTTTTTGTTTTTCTTTTCGATTCTCAACTTCTTTCTTTAATTTGATCCTTGATACAGAATTATTGCTCATTTTAGACTTTATGCTATTCACTCTAATTTTTTCCCCAGGGGGTGGTGTAGGTAGAGGAGCTGATTGGAGATCTTGAGAAGCGTGAGCACCGGTTGTGTCAAATTCGATTGTCTCATAAGTTGGTTCTTCCAAATCTTGTTTGATATCAAAGGGAAGTCCATTTTCATTCACATTAGCATAGTGGTGAGCTTCAATTATTTTGAGTTGATCTTGAAATAATTCCTTAACAGCTCGATGCACTAGAATGTATTGATCTTTTGTTTGAACCATGGCTATTCGTTGGCGTCGCATGTCTCGAACCAATTGAAATAAACTAAAATCTGGTGTAAGTTTCTGCAAACATGGAATTAGAATCGACGTCAAATATAATATGTACAGAATATTGAGAATTTTGATTTTTACTCACCCCTAGCCTTAAAAGTCCCCAGACATAATCAATAGCACAAATAGTTCCAGTTCGCCCACATCCAGCAGAGCAATGAACTAATACTGGAAGTGTTTCTGAAGTTTGACAGTCTCTAATTAGCCGCACCATATCCAAAAGAGGTCTGACTTTGGTTGGAACTCCATGATCCGGCCATGCAGAGTAATGGAATTGACAAACAATTTCTCTCTTCTGCTCATAAATATCAAATTAAATGAAATTCCAACTATTTTTAGCAATTAATATCAGTTATATTCACCCATTTCTCCTCTAGAATTCGGAAACCGAATTCGCATTGTCCGAACCAAGAAATCTGGACAAACATTTCTGCATTTCTTTAGCCAAACTGTCACTTGGCCAAATTCTTTTTCCACTCCATCTTCCTCAACCCAATAATTTTCACATTTGTGCTGGAAATGAAAATAGTAACATTCATTAATAAACAATCACTTTGATTTTACATGTTATAAGAAGGATTTTTGACTTACTTTGCCAGATTCCTGCTCCATACAGGCCATGACAACGACTTGAACTTCACACTCGACCACCATTCGCCAGAAATCATTGACGGTATGAGCAAGAGGCCCTTGACAAGCGATATAGGCCGAAGACCCACTTGCTCCTTTAATAAAATTAGCATTGATGTAGTCACTTCCTGGAATGTCTCCATAAGTCAGCCAATGGTACTCGAGTGTAGTCAACTGGATATCAAAAATAGGGTTAGCAAATTACTAGGATTAAATTTTTTCAAAAATTGATGAAATTACATGGTAAAATATCCTTGTAGCGATTTTTCTTCCGATTTACACTTTTTTCACCTTCTTTGGATTGATAGTCCGGATCAGACTTTAAGCTTTCGCTGTATTGTTTCAGCTCCTAGAAATAAATTCATAAAGTTTAGAATATTTGGTTTTTATCATATATATTTCTTAACTCACGTGAAATTCTTTTTCATACTGATCATTGACCCCGCTGATCCTCCCTGCTTCACAACTTTCGACAACATTTAGAAAATTTCTTAGGATTGTCCTCAGAGGAATTATGTTTGGGGGATTGGTTCCTTCATCCCCCTTCATCTTAGCAGTCGTTGTTGAGGAATTTGATCCTCCTCCGAGGAATTCAAGGGAAAAGCCAGCTTGTGCGAGTGCATTAGTGCTAATAATTCTATTATGCTAATTTCTTCACCTCTTCTGTTGATAATCAATTCTTGCGCTGCTCAAGCTCAACCTGCGAGTCTCCTCCCTGCAAAACACAACAAGGAAAAAAACCAACAAATTAAAAACACCGAAATAATTGCACTTGACTTCACACTGCTGTAATTATCCCCTACGTACGTACGTATGTATTTGCATAGACCATAATAGTTGTCAAAAAATTAAGTGCTGCTCTTAGCTTTTGGTTAATTTATAGGTAGTAGCGTGACGTGACCTCCAAGTTGATAAAACTGAGTCAGTCAAAATATCTGCGATGCTTATGGCCAACGGCCATGCTAAAGCTAACCTTAGTTTTTCTTTTTGTATAGAACTATTGGGACATACACAACAATCCCATTAACATGGACAATGTGCAATGCAGCAGACACAGACGAGTAATTTAATAACACATTTGAATATTCTATTGATTTGATTTGAATGCATCATCTGAGAAGATGAATAGTAAATAAGGAGGTGAGGCAAAATGCATATGCAAATTACTGCATTGAGTTTGAACATTGGATCTTCTTACATACTGACTGAGACTAGTACTGGTCAACACATAGACAAGAGTAACAGTGTTTATTGCCGAGCTTGCAAATTGTTAGCAAGTCAAATCAAATCAACAGGTGTGTTTTGTTTGACACACAAATCTAAGGCATAGCATGGCATGGCATGGCATACAGTAGCTTGCAGACGCCCCATTCCATTTGGTTTGGTTTAAAAATCACCCAGTTCATGTAGCTGTAGCAGGTTGATTGTTGCAACTCATAATTACAAATTACTCACCTAGTTTACTAGTTTAGAGTTCATTTGCTCATTTAAACCTTCTGATTGACATGAGTTCTTCTAACACCTTTAGTACAGTACAGTGCCAGTGCAGTTGCGTGGGTTGGTTCGGTTAAAAGTACAAGGAATCGAATGAGAGCAATTAAGGAATTTAATTATACAATGCGCATCCATATTTTTCACAATTATGGTAATCGCAATGGTAAAGGACAATTTTCGTAATGAAATCTCATAAGGTGGCTGATTAGGCTACCTTAATAAGAGATTTGACTTCATTCAAGCTAAAAAATGTTGACGTTGATGTTGCTAAGACTGAACATTGCATTGCCCTGACATGACCTAATGAATCCTACTACTGTGTATAACTCAATTTTTTAAAACTAAAATCTCAAAGACGACGTCTCATCTTTTAGACCCTCGTGCAGGCAGAAGATGCTTTGCTGACGTTATTCACAACTCTGCTTCTGCTCCCACAACCACAAATAAATAAAAGAAGTAAAAAAAATCAGAAATTTAACCCCTTTTAACCCACAGTCTTAGACTAGGGCTAAAAGTGAGTCATAGCCAAAGCCAAAGCCAAGCCAGAGATGAACCTCGGTTCATTCATCATGTCAATAAAGATTGAGAGCAGGAGTCAAAGTCAAAGAAGGATTTTAAATCTCTTTTGGGAAGCAAACCAAACCAAACCAAGACTAAACTAAACTAGAACAGCTACAGCTGCATCAGATTCAGAACAGAACAGATTCAAGCAATAATAGCAAAAAGGGTAAAAAGAGTAAAAGAAGAAGACGACGAAGGGTGAGAAAAAAAGAGGCCGAGTGTGGGCGCTGGAAAAACATGTCCAATGCAAGTTAGGCACGTCCGTAGTCAAATTTCATTTAAGGTGAGGCTCCTTATGTTATGAAGGTAAAAAAAATTGGCAAAATATTCTCAGCAGGTAAAATCTGCTGAGAAGAAAAGAAAAGAGAAGATTTTGCTTTGCCTTCCTTATGTTATCCCTAGGCTATGCGATGTACGTACGTAGTGCTAATGGAGAGTTTCGCAAGTGTCATTTGATTTTATTGCAAACTTAAATCCGTTCGTCCATTGCGTTTTGCTTTTACATTTGCATTTGCATTCCGCCCACACCCGTCATTCCTAAAAAACCTTTTCAATGTCAAATCACTCTTCATGATGAGGATAAAATTGCACACAAGCTCATCAATAAATGAAACGACCTAATGGGATTAGTATACATTGCATATTACTATCCAATTCGAATCATATCACTCTCATCCAATATTATTTATTCTATCGGTCTGGCCATCTGGGCTTTAAGATTCGACACTCCTAAGATTTTAGACCGAGGATAAATTATTCAAATGACTGGGAGGAGAGATAGGTGTGAAAATAGAATGCTCATATAAATTATAAATTACTAGGTGAGGTTTCCTAGATTCTAAGGATCTGGACAAAATATTTCAAGGTTAAGGAAACTTTTGGCTTGAGTGACTTCCATGGTGGAATTTGCCTGAACGTTTTTACACTAAACTGCTTGAATTCATTGAAATTCAACTAGAGCTGAGCTTTCACTATTATAACGTTTTCATCAGACATGGACGACTTCCTTAGTTTTTGACCATGGAAGGTCACGCAATGGTTGACTAAATTCTAATCGTACAAAAGTCAACGAATTTAATGTAAAACCAAGTGCTTCATTCAAAATGGTCCATATCGAACAATGTTTGGTCAACCGTAAATATCGACATTCAACTTTAATTAATTCGATACAAAAATACAGAGTCTTATGAACTGATAGAATTCTGCAATATTGACCTAGCTTAAAAATTTCAAGACCCTCGTACAGTTCGTTAGTTTAGTTCTGACCCAGTCCATGGCTCATTGCGATTATAACGAATTATCTCAGTCAAATTGAATTAAATGGATCATCAATAATCCAGACGGAAATCTATTGCTCAGAAAGAAGCCAAATAATATTAGACTGAATCGGTTGCTTGTTTGCTTTACGCACCATCGCATCGACTTCGAGTGAATTCTTGAGGTAACAAAGTATGACTGTTACATTCACGACTCAGAAAGAATGACCATCATTAACGGATTCGTTGGAACTAATTTGACCTTTGCTTTACCAAATTGAACAAATGACTTTTGTATGGCAAAGGCAAAGTGCAATTGTAGATCTACAGATATAAGAGATATGGATGAGATAACCTCTAGTCGAATTTGTCAGGATTGATAGATTTGCCATTTTGCCAGACGGGATGCTTAATAGCAATACAAGAATTTCACTGGCAATTCAATCAAGAAGCTTTAGTGCATTGAAAGACGTTACGTTACGTTTATTCGCATCCGGATCCTTCAAGAAATCCATATTTGGAACTAGGATGATGAGTGTTCTCACAGATTTTTAGGATTTGTTTACAATGACGAATTTTCCCTTACTACTACTACTCATCCTTAAATGACATCTGGGAAACTTATTTTGGGCGTAAAAGTGAAACGATTGCGTTGCATATCATGTTATTAATTATCAATCTACACGTGGAAATTGTAAAATGGTGTATAATGTTCATAATAACTCAACTTACTTGAAAGGAATGATTAATTTCACGTAAGAGGTTAGATGATTCGTCAGCCTTTTGTGTTTCTTCTTAAATTTTCAGCCTTTAAATGATTGGACGGTTTGGATTGATTATTGATTGTGTATTGTAAAATGTAGATCACTCACTCACTACTCACACACTCCGGGTACTGAACACAAAAGTGAGTCAAGAGTGCTTGAACAGTGAATATCTGTATATTTGGAGAACTGTTATCAATGTAGGCTTTTAGGCTCTGTCACTATTTCAAAATTTATCAACAACTCCAGTTCCAGTAGTAGTAGTGCACAGTTAGAGTTAAGCACAGTTTCCTCTATAATCTTTGTATTTTGTAATTTATTGATTAGCACACAAATTTGGACAAGTACCACTTGGCATTGGAAATTGGCACTCGCAGTTGTAATATTTTACAATTCCGACGACCCAACCTTTAGATTTTTTGATTACTACTACTGCTAGTACCCGGTCTTAGTTTTTTCTTTTTGTTCCGTATTCCGTTTCTATTTTGATTTTCCATTTGATGAATGGGAGTAGTCGTAGTCGTCGTCGTTCCAAGTCAAAGTGACACAACTTACTGACTGATCTCAAATCTGCACGAGTATAGCTAAAAGTTCTAAGCTCTAGCTTTGCTCTCGCGTGTGCCTCCTGTTTGTTTTTTTAAAATCTGAGTCAACCCTTCCCTTGCCAAGCCTTGCCGCACGATCAATGATCACTCAAAATTTATGAGTGACTGGGCGGTTTAAAAAATTTCACATGAGGGAATTAATGTCAAAACAATTTACTGACACGAGGAGCAGAGCACAGCACAGCACAAGTTTTTGTTTTTACTAATTGGCAAGAAAGTCAAAGAGGGAAAACAATGCGTGTGTTCTACGTTAAAACTAAAGCTGGGAGGGAAGGAAATGAGGATTATATATTAGTGTTATATTATATTATAACCCTTTTCCTCCCTTTCGAGTGAAACAAATGACGACCAAGAGTTTTTCAATAATAATATAATTTCCTTCTGTCATTCGATGGTAATGAATGTAATGCAAAAGACTGTAGTGCCGTGACTACGTAGTATACCTTCCCCGTGGCATGGCCCATACCCCATCAGACAGACATTACATTTACAACCCTATCTTCTATCGCCAAACAACAATGCACAACAATACAATGCAGGGAGACTATAGTAAAGAGACAACAATGAAGGAGTGTAAAAAGGCAGGCAGGCAGGCAGGTGAGTCTGAGCCTGAGCCCCATCCATTCCGAGACCAGGTGAAGAAAAAACCAATAAGAAAATGTATAATCTTATCTTCCGCTCCTTCAAACCTCATTCCCTGTTTAGCCCATGGATTTAAACTAGTGGATACCTTAAGAAAAATTCGAGGCAGAAATTAACATCTGTGTAAGTAGGTATCAGGAGGAGAGAAAAACATGGTGGAAACTTAAATCCAAAAAGGCTTTTACGTGCACGTACGATGCTACGTAAGTAACTTTACGTTAGGGATACCCCTGCGTACCTATAAAACTTGACTTGTATGGGAAAAATTTAGGTGTGGTGATGAACCTTTAGTCACCGGTTTAGAGAGATCCGAATAAATCATAGTCAAGAACCGTGGATTTTAAGATTTCCCTGGATTAAAACAAATTTTGAAAGCTTAGTCGAATAAGACGCGGTTTTATAGCGTCCATTTTGAATTAGAATCAGAATGTGTGCATCTGCTCAGGCATTTTGGGCTTTAGTGTCTATTTCTGTCATTTCTAAGCACTAGAATTCTACTGAATTCAATGTCAATCGAAAATACATGATTTAATTGATTATTTTTTCAATATTTTATCCGAATTTCTATCAAAACTTGGAATTTCTTAGTAAAAATTTAGAACTTCTGTACAAAAGCGGTTATTGAAGGGAAGGATCATCCTTACAGGATATGATGTGAGTGAGGCATCCTCACGCCTTATAGGTTTACTCCCTAATGCTATAAAATGTTATTACATGGTTTTGTCTCGTGTCCTTTATTGTTTTACTTAAAAAAAACTCGTATATTAAGGATGCAAGCATCCATGCATTCCCACATACTCATCTTGAATGCCTACCCATACATACCATTTTCATTCTTTCTTTTGATTCTGATTCCTATGTCTGTGAAAGAGTATGCAGACAGGACTAAGAAGACTGGATGGATGGACATGGACGTGACTCTTTGGTTGAACAGCAAATATGCGAAAGTGATTACAAGATTTTATGGAGGAGAACGTTGAAGGGCTAAATTTAGAACTCCGTGAGTAATTGGGTATCCCTTGAGAAATGGCAAATGGCAAAAACAGCAAACAAAACACAAAGGCCAAAATGAAATGTGTACCGTGGGATCCAGGGCTCAGCACAACCAAGCATTTGTTGTGCATCTGCAGTCTATTTTTCCACTTTACAAATTTGAAAATTTGTAGTTGCAAATGCTAAGTGGAATTCCCAATTTACATGTTTACGATAGCCTTCAGTCGGATTTGTTTATCAGAGTAACAAGGATTTTTTTAATGCGTGCGTAACAAGTACCCTAAAAATTGAAATCAGCTAGTCAGATAAAAAAATGCAAATGCAGTGCACAAATGACAAATGGTGATTTCATAGTAGTACGAAATTACCACGTTCGTGTACACTTCACATAGCCACAAGTAAAATAAAATAATTCAAACGAACATGTGGAGTTATTCCCATCTCTTTGCCTTTGCTTCTATTTGAAAATGCATTAGTAGATCATTCTTTGGGTGCATGAAGCATATAGAGCTACAAATGCAATTTTAAAGTTGCAATTTGTAAAAAGCACCTGTGCATGTGCTATACCGTAGTGGGCTTAAAATGCAATGCAATCGTTCCGCCAAAATTCTCATTCATTTTGAACCAAAATGTGAATTTCTATTGTTGTTGTACAAAGAGAGAGATAATAAATAAATGCCCAGTCGCATTCACATGTAATGTAGTTCAATTTTACAATGGGAAATGGGAAATGAATGTAATTTGCTAAGACTCGACTCGACTGGTTGGGAACTCAATCGCGTCGAGTCGACGAGGGCGATATGGCCCAGCTAACTGACGGACAAGAACGAAACGAACGGAACGGAACTAAAATTCTATCCAACTAAACGCATGTAAAAATCATTGTGGGAACACAAAATGAGCTCAATAGAATCCCATGCGTAAAAATATAAATTATTTTAATATTTTGCATATATGGACAGAACACCTTTTTGCTTTTGCTATTTTCCTTGTCGTCGTCGCACCAAGGGGAAGAAAACGTATATAAGAATAAACTTCAATTCGTTCCGTTCGAAGCAAAATGCAAAGGAACAATAAAAGTTTGTGTTGTAAATAAATCCCAGAAATGACAGGAGATGCCATAAAATGAACAAAGAGAGTTTAATGGGTTGAACCCTCTTAAAAGCAAAATTAATTGCATGTGTCAAGGGAAAAAATGCATTTATGTACTCCATTGGAATTTTTGCAATTAGCACAACATGTGCACAATTTGTAATTTATCCTTGCATAAGATAAACTAGGCTAATTTTATTGCATTATGGACTGCAGTTTCAGAAAGTAAAATCTTAGAGAAATTTTTAGTGAATAGAGAATTTTTCTCAACAGATTTCACATCACCTGAACCGAAGGGTTAGTTGCAAAATCTTTCTTTGTCCATGCGTGGATGGTAAAGACGGATCCAACTTTGCCATGGTACTTAATCTTTTACGATCTTGATCTTCGTATGACCCGTCACATTTCAACCCCCCAATTGGTCTCTCAAGTCAAATTTCCAAATTAACCTCTAAGTTTAATATGGATTTGTAGTATAAGACAAAAATATCGTGTCCTAATCTGGCTGCTTATTATTGGAGATGTTCGAATTTCAATTTAAATAATTTGCTAACACAAAACAAAAAAATGACACTTCCAATAAATAAATTTATTAAGTATATATGTAATGACACATATCCTGACACATTGCAAATATGAACAAAGTAAGTTTGGTGTTTTCTGTACAAATAATTAGAATTATTAAATTCCATATGTCTTGTCCCAAGTTGAGTGTGCCGAAGTCTCAACTGTTGTTTGACTGCTACGGCGGCTGCCTCATATCCAGAGACGGTGATAAATCCAACAAAACTACAAATGAGGTTGAGAACAAACCAATAACATAGTTTGCACAGCATGATACGTAATTCCAGAACTCAACTCCACCAAAATTAAGTTTCCAGCTGCTCTTGTTAATTTTAACCCGAATCATTAAGAAATGAAGTTGTCCAAGATGAGCAACTTCTGAAATTAAAAATCAAAGATTTTCGATTTGACAGTTATCGAAATAATACTAGAACTAGTTCAAAAGCATGTGAAATGTATTTTCTTTACCAGGGTTAACAAATGGAATAAAAAAAGTCAGCGAAATGGATGCATTGTCCTTTGCCTTCACAGGCAGAACAACAAATGAGACTTACTTAAAAATATGTTGACAGGAAGACCGGACTGGGTAGGTCGTTCACCTTGGGTTCTTGTTCACACCAGTTCGGGAAAATAGTTAATTTTATGGGACAAACAATATTTGTCGGTCATTGTGCTACATATTGACCACTGACGAACCCGGAAATAGAGCTCACAGCGTAAAAAATAACCGAAATTATAATAACACGTGATTAAAGTCCCCAGTAAGCGCACGCTACAAGCTTAGGGGGCAAAATTTAGAATGGGGTGATGATTACTCTATTTAAAAGCAATAGATCTACTCGGTGAAATTTGCATCATGCTTCATGTTCGTAGTGTCTCAAAATGTCTCTTGGAATGTGATTCGGCATTTTTAATTATTTTTTAGTTTTTAAGCTTGCCCAAATAGATATTAAAGACGAAGAATACAATTAAATGTTCTTATTTCTGAATGTTATGAATAAAGCATATAAGATTAAAGGGTTTAAAGCCGTTGACTCTATCCCCTAATTCTCATTTCTCCGCCCTTATTTATTTAATTTACCTATCATTAAGTGGTTAAGTCCATGAAATCTAATTTGATAGCAACGAAATCAAGATTAAAGCGTATAATAATTGACTGGACAAAAACATTACAAACATTTCTCAGGAAATCTCCAAACAGTGTAGTAATATGACTGAATAGAAATGATTTTGAAGGAGGAACTTTCCGGTTCGAGTCCGCTTTTGGAGCCTGGCATGGACCCTTTTATTAGGATTAGGACGGAAGAACAGGGTTTCCGTCAGTTTCAGAATTCTTCGGAACAATGATTGCATGCAACCAGGAGGAAGGAAATGAGTCAATAATATTAAATGGAATTAAATTATGCATGGCTTGTTGAAGTTGATGATATCTCATTCTCATCCTGTGTCCAGAATAGAATTAAATCCTAAGACCAACTTCCGAAATCTGTTGTTCTGTCTGGAATAATTCGACTCTCAAAGCTAGTTTCTCAAAGTGAACATTTTATTTATTTTAGCCCCAGTCAGAGAAAACCCTGTGTTAGACCATATGTGTATTGAACATGATGAAATGATGAAATAAAATTAAGTAAAATGAAAGTATAATTTTTGGGATAACTGCCTCGCAAAGATTTATTTTCTATCCTTCACTTTGATTTCGTCCACATCTGGGATAGGGTCCACGGCAAACACATGTCAATCCACTGCAGAAGCCACTATTGCAATTGCATCTCGTGCGACAGACGGTGTTGCAAAACGATGAACCAAAAAGGCAGGCACCACGATAGCATTGACCTTTAAAAAAGATTTATAAGTTTTTAAGAAATTTTTTAAATTTTTATTTCAGCTTACCCTCAGCAGCTGGTACAAAAAGTGTGAGCGTTAGCAGGGCTGTCGCTGCACAAAAAGTTAACAGAAAAATTGATCGCATTTTTTAACTTGGAATATGAGATGACAGGAACGTAAAATCTTGAGTTGAATACGTTACCCGAAATTCAGCTTTTATAGATTTCCTGAGGACTATTTTGTACATCACGGGATCTGTGGCATTTTGAGTCGTAAACACGACTCATAATGTATTAATTCAACCCCTAATCTACAATTTGCACAAATACGTTATTATTGACTTTGAATAAAATATGGAGCTTTCATGTTCAAATATTCGTCCCATCCAGACCTAGGTTAGAATAAATAAAATAAAATTGTTTAAATCACTTTGCATGCATAGGCATTATCAACCATACGTGTCAATACATAAATCAGCGATCATATTACAAATTAAACTCCAAGTCTCATATAATGCGTAATTCGATTGAATTGATGGATTTCCTAGGAATTTGGAAAATTCCATCATATACGGATTGCGTTCACACTGTAGTTAATCAAAATTTCACTGCTCTCTCCTTCACAGCAATCCGAGACGAGTTCACCGAATTACAGAAGGAGCAGTTGAAACCATTTAATGTGAGAAATGCTTCCCTCAAACCATTTATATGTTCTAAAGTCTTATTAGCATTAGTAATATACAACAATTTTCAATTTGTGATATGTTTATTTGTGAATTTGGGATGCCAATATAGGATGCCAATATACAAACAATTATTTAGAAGTTAAGCCTTCTACTACATAGTCCTGCTAAAATATTCTGGTACGACCCCAGAATATTTTCTGCAATTCCTCTTGATAAATTTATGCATACACTTCTATTGCATTAAAATCATTCTGCATCATTATAAAGTTATGGTTCTTAGTTAATCTTTGAATGTAATAAGAAAACAAATGATTAGTAATTTTTACATTTCCAGTAAATGATTTTGGGGATAAATTATGTATAAAGTATAGGACGGGTATGTCTTGTACAGGAAAAACATGAGACAAAATTTCGCGAGTTTGTACCTGTTCAACATTTTTACACTGCTGCAATTGCTCAGCCGCATTCACCGGGCCCCTGTCATATCCACCACTCAAAAAACCGATCCGCTTCCACTTCCACATCCACTTTGTCCAGTTTCAGCCTCAATTCAGTTTTTTCTCTAATTACAAGTCATGTAGTGTGATTTTGATCGGATGACTCATTTAGCAAGCCTCCAGTCCAGAACCCGACCTACTTTGGACTTGTTCATTCATAAAGTTTATTTTTATCAGTCAAAGTAACGTAACCTAGTCCTCCAACCTAATTAAATTAACGAATTTATATCTTAAATAATCTAACTTAATTTTCAAATTCATTTAATACAAATTAAGTTAGACGTGACAGTGAGCGTGACCTTTCATTATCCATTTTTCAAGCTTTGCAGAAGAATGCAAAATGAAACTTTGTGCTTTGTACTAGCAATTCAGTTCGTACATATCTCTGCCATCTTAAGTTTGCCCTAACCAACGAGAAACTTAAAACAGACTCACTTCTGCCTGTACGGTGAAGCAAAATGTAGTTTTTACATGTACAGAAATCACTCGTGCAGACCAATGTTATTTTCTGAGTTTGCTATTTTGTAAAGTTCACGCAAGACGAGAGGACGAGGGAAAAAGTTTGGTGGTGGTAACCATGTTGGTTGAATCTGTGTATCCTATTCGTATTTTTCCCTCAGTGGACCCTCCTCCCAGCTAAAAGCCAGCGTCTGAATCTCAATTCAAATTTTCCCACCAAACTTTACCCATGTGAATCAAAATCACACAACAATAGCAGAGCTAAAGCCGAGCCGAACATTTTGCTTGCTTTCAACAATTCCTGTTTTTGTTTGCAACTCCAGTTTTTGACCTAGTTGAATTTGACCTAAACAAATTAAGTGACAACAACAAGTTTACACATTATTTTAGCCAGGCCACTGTAGCCGGCCACAACAAATTACATTTATTCACACGCGAGACAAGTTAGGACAAGTTAGTGTCCCGGTCCCGGTGTATTAAGAAAGTTGGGATTTTGAATTTTAAAAGTTTGTTGTTACTCTAACGCAACAAAGACACGTTTTTTTTGTGTGTGACAATAAATTAATATAAAACAGTAGAGCATGAGTTCAACTTCAGCATCTTCAATTGGTTCCTACATGGAATATGGAATCAAAGAAGAACTCATGGCTCCAAAAACAGAGTATGCGGCTGATGGACCGATACTCAAATGGAGAAGAATTATTGACACGGGTGGGTCACAGCCAAGACCAAGACATGGTCATAGGGCAGTTTCCATCAAAGATTTAATGGTCATCTTTGGTGGTGGAAATGAAGGAATCGTGGATGAATTACACGTTTATAATACGGGTTAGTCAAATGGGTTTGAATTTACAAACGACGACAATTCATAAAAATTAAGAAAAGAATGTGTTCCTGCGATATTTGCAATAAATGTAAAGTTTTAGCTGATTTGATTCCTTCGCTCATTAATAGCATCCTGATATTAATTTTAATTCTTAATTTATGGTTGTTTGCTATTCTTACTCCCTTGCTGATCTGTTTTTTTGATTTTTTACGTAGCAACGAACCAATGGTTCCAGCCAAATGTGAAAGGAGATGTTCCACCTGGATGTGCGGCTTATGGATTTGTTTGTGATGGAACAAGAATTTTGGCATTTGGTGGAATGGTGGAATATGGTAGATACTCGAATGAGCTGTATGAGCTTCAGGTATCTCTAGAAAAGGTTTATGACCTATTACTTATTTTACATATTATTATTTCCCAGGAGCAACTGATATAGCTTTTCTTTGTAATTTATATATAGGCGTCTCGATGGGAATGGAAAAAAATTAAACCTAAGCCACCGCGTAATGCTGATCCCCCTGTGGCTCGTCTTGGTCATAGTTTTACAATTATTAATAGTATGGTGTATTTATTGGGTGGGTTAGCAAATGATAGCGAGGATCCTAAAAATAATATTCCTCGTTACTTGAATGATTTGTATACTTTGGAGTTAAAACCTAATGGGCAGTGTGTATGGGATATGCCCGCATTTTATGGGCAATCACCATCCCCACGAGAGTCTCATACTGCCGTTGGGGTTTGTGACAAGGATGGATTAAAACCGAGATTGATTGTCTACGGAGGGATGAGTGGGCATCGACTTGGAGATTTGTGGCTTTTATATATTGGTAGGCTGGTGTTGGGTGAAATTATAATAATTATGAACACATTTACTAATATGTATTTCAATAGATACGATGACTTGGGTTAGGCCAACAGTGACTGGCACTCCACCACTTCCTCGATCCCTTCACAGTGCCACTCTAATTAACAATAAAATGTTTATTTTTGGTGGATGGGTCCCACTTGTAATGGATGAGCTCAAAACGACGAATCATGAAAAAGAGTGGAAATGCACAAATTCGTTAGCATGCCTCAATATTGATACAATGCATTGGGAGAATTTGCATCTGGATGCTTTAGATGATTCAGTTCCTCGGGCTCGGGCTGGACACTGTGC
Source organism: Thalassaphorura encarpata (assembly GCA_009869925.1). Lineage (NCBI taxonomy): Eukaryota > Metazoa > Arthropoda > Collembola > Poduromorpha > Onychiuridae > Thalassaphorura > Thalassaphorura encarpata. Next base: position 27,825 of record WJEZ01000084.1, read on the forward strand.
TGTCCAAATCAATACAAGACTTTACATTTGGTCTGGCAGAGATGGATACAGAAAAGCATGGAATAATCAGGTAATTATTTGATTAGTTATCACTTTTTTAGAATAAAAATATTCCATATACGATTGATTCGAATACCTTTTGACTCGGAAAGTATTTTGAATATATTTTTCTAATTGTCCACTTGTACAAATGAAGCATTATACACTTGTAAACACCGTTGTACTATAAAATATAGGTTTGTTGCAAGGATTTGTGGCAACTTGAAGTTGAGAAACCCAGCGCTCCTGGCAGAGTTCAGTTGGTTAGGGCTGCAACAAATTCTTTGGAAGTTTCTTGGAATGGGGTTAACACAGCAGATGGTTATCTGTTGCAAATTCAAAAGTATGAAATCCCTGGACAAAATGCACCACCACTTCAAACTGGTCCAGTTGTTCCGCGTACGGCGATTAAACAGGAACCAGGATCTCCTAAGCCTAAGCAACCTTCACGTCTCCATTTTCCTGGCTATCCAGAGTTTAGTATAAATTTATCTCCTGGGTCATCATCTGCGTCATCTGTATCCTCTCTATCATCAAGGACTCCTTCACCAAAAGCTTCTCCAAGAGGTAATTGTTAACATTAATATTCTAATAGGATAGATCTTGTATCCTAAATCTAAATCTAAATTTGATATGGTCCAGGAGTTCGTACTCCAACTACACCAGCGGTTCATCATACTCCACCTTCACCTGCAGTTCGTACTCCACCTTCACCTGCCGTTGGAACACCTCCACGCTCTGCGGGTCCGAAATCACCTGCAACACCAGTTAGAGCCCAGGCATCGCCAAGAGTGGCAGTCGTGTCTTCTACTCGCACTCCTGTCCCAACTCCACAATTGGTTACATCCTCTCCTAATTTAGATGGGACTAGTGAGACTGTAACTTCTCAGTTGATTCAAGTGACCTCGACAGAAGGAACTAAAGTTCTTCAGGCAGAATTAGCTCCAGAATTGGTCGGCAATGCTACCGCTGTGGTTGCTTCCCCAGTAGCAGCAAAGGCTCCTATTACGACTATTACATCCACCACATTCTCAACCACGATTCAATCGACAGCCAGTCCAGCAAGACTTCCTTCTGCTTCTAGCATGGTCCACAATTTGCCTGCGAATGTGGCTGGAACTGCTAGTAATATTTTATTACAAAGTCGTGGAGCCAGAACCCCAATACCACAACCTCGTAGTAAGCCAAGCCTCATTTGAATTGAATAATTTGTTATTTGATAAGCATAAACTAATTGAGAGAATTTTGGTTGTAATTTAGCTGGAGTTGCAAGATATCGTTCCCCCATCCAAGTTCAAAATCAGAGTGGGATACGAATTGTCAGTACACCTACACTTCTCAAAAGTGGAAATGCAGTATCAACAACCACAAACACCAGCGAATCAAGCTCCTACTGCTTCTCAACAATTGAGTAGCATGCAGGTAAATTAAATATATCTATTATATCCACTCAAAGCATTCGTTAGCTCACATAATGTTCATATTTTCAATTAGGCATTGGCAAATGTTGCTTCTGCTACAAAGAAGATTCCCCAACAGCAAGGCAATAATGTTATCCTAGTGCAGACAACAGCTGCTGGACCAACACAACAAGCACAACCCCAACAACAACAACAACAGCAGCATGTGCAGGTGCAGCAGCAACCGCAACAGCAACAACAACCTGTGAAACAAGTTTATCAAACTGTTCAACAAGTTAAGCAAGTACAGGGGCAACAACAACAGACAATTCAAACTGCAGTGGGAACAGGAGGAGGAGTTAGAATGGCTGGACTACCCCAAGGGGCCAAGATCGTTACAATTCAGAAACCAGCAGCTGGATCACAACAAGTCAGTATTGCTGGACAACAAGTCAACCTATCTAGCCAACAGATTCTTCAACTTGTGAAGAGTAGTCAAGGAATGACTATGGTAGGTTGAATCTTTGCCTAATTCTGCGAACAGTGGTTATTAATTTTGTATTTTTTTACAATTTAAGGTGACTGGAAGTGATGGTGTTAGACTTATGCAGTTGCCTAAAGGGCTTCAAGGAAAAACAGTTGTTGGCCCAGGCGGTGTGCAAACATTACAAACTGGGGGGAAAATGCCAACCATTCTGAAAATTGTTAATACAGCAGGCCAAGGTAGATACGAACAAATCTTCATTTGAAAATAATATGCATTGGTTGTTCTTGCTTTCCTTTACACACATTTTTTCTAATTTCAAAAGGAACTCCAGTCTCAAGGCCGGATGGTACATTTATTGCCACAAATCAGCAAGGTCAAACTTTTGTCCTTACAACCATGGCTCAAACTACAGCATGTAAGTTAAACTAATATTTTTCCGTCAGATTACGTTTGTTAGCGCAGATTATGAATGATTTTGTTTCTGTTTAGCTCAAGATGGAAATGTAAAAACTACACAATCTGTTGTGGGTACTCCGAAATTTCAAGTCTACAAAAACCCTGCCACAGGGCAAATAAGTTTCACAGGAAGAAATGCCCAGGGTCAACAGGTCATGGTAGTTACACAGGGCTCCAATATTCGCGGTATCCAAACCACTCAAACAACATCTGCTGCTACTTTGCAGACTGGCACTAATGGTATGAGCCATTAATATTTTTTGAGAACATACTAGACTGGACATTATTAAAATTATTATTTTATTTGCTTTGTAGTTGTTGGTTCTGGTATGAAAATGATTATGCTTACAACTCCGAGTGGCTCTGGAGCTGCTGCTGGAAATAAAGTTGTGACATTGAGTGGACAACAAGCACAAGCTGTAAAAGCCGCCACTTCTGTGGCTGGAACTGTTGGAGAACAAGGAAATGCTACAGTTTTTAAGACTCCAAGTGGACAAATCCTCACCCTTCCTTCTGGACAGGTATATGAATCAATCATCATAAAATTTTGAATGCGTTTGAAAGAAATTACTTTTGAGTGTTGACATTGTTGGCTCTATATGTGTCAGTCTAAGCAGCATTGAATGAATAACCTAAACCTTTCCCTCCTAATATAAATTTTGTTCTGTTTTGTGTTTTGTCAATTCAGCAAATTGCCTACGGTGGGAAGAACGTTGTCGGGAAAACGAAGTTTGTTACTTTGATCACCAAGGGTGGTAAAGTAAGTGAATGAATCGTCAATTCATGCGTTTTTTGCTTGAGTTAACTTAGCGAACTTGTCATGTGATTGCCATACTAACTTTTGTTTTGTCATTCTACGTTTTCTGTCCAATATTGCTTCAGCTAACATGACCATTTTACTGCTTATTTGTTTTAATAGTGTAAATTAGTTGTAATAAATTGGAACTATTTACTTTTTTCCTTTCAGACAAACGCTGTTGTAAATCCAGACAACACAATTGAGTTGCCGAGATCCGCTCAAATGGTAATGACCACCTCAGGCGCAAACGCAACAGGTAAGGACATGAGCCTAAATTAAGTTTCTTCTCTTTTTTTTTAATTACTATTTGTCAACTGTAGCCACTTATGCGGTTGCAGGGGATGTTCCGGCAGCAAACGATGCAGCACTTGCAGCTCTTGCCGCTGAGGCGGGTCTGTTGGAATCTAATGACGACATGAGTGGTGGTCAAGGTAAGAAGGGTTAACAGAAACCAATGCTTTGATCTCAATCATAGACAATTTGAAAATGACAGTTTCTTGGTGGGTAGGAACGAAAAGATGCAGGGATGGTTTATGGCCTTAACACCATTCAGAATTAATAGACTTCAGAAATGAATTGAGATTTTATTAATAAAACATTAGTATGCTTAAATATAATTTATTCAGCAAGTCATATTTTCATGATTGATCAATTTCTGAACTTAGCGTTCATTCTGAATTTGACTGCTGTTGATTTATGTATGGATGGTATATGGAAAAGTTCAATATTCATCAACAATGTTGAGGCTATAATTTTTAAGATATTCAGTGCATTTTGACGTGTGGTTGCATTGCACTGTGTATAGCTAGGGCGCAGTAGGACTTTATTAAAGAAATAATCAAACCAAACAAACAAGTTGATTATTCATGAATTCCGTTAAAAAGGTGCAAATCAAGCAGTGGATGCCGACATGATTGGAGCCGATTCGATCGAATCTGGACCTGAACATCCAAGGGAGTCAGAGATTCGCGGTTTCATATCTGAAGCACATGGAATTGAGTCTGACCCACAATTAGCTAGCGATGCTGAAACTCAACCGCTCGATCCTGAACTTGTGGACGCGGCAATGGAGCCCGAGATTATGAGGGGCGATGAGGAAACTGGTATGGACGTAAATCAAGATGAAATTAACGCCCAAGCACCAGAAGAGCCAGCCCCAATGGCGGAAGAACCAGCACCTGAACCAGAAGGGGAAATACCGGAAATACCTGAAGAACCAATACCAGAAATACCTGAAGAGCCAATACCAGAAGCACCAGAAGAACCAATACCAACTGAACCAATCTCGGACGAACCAACTTCAGCACCAATGTCAGAGGAGCCAACATCAGCACCACAAGAATCAACATTGGCCCCAGAGGAACCAACATCAATCCCAGAGGTGTCATCATTGGTACCAGGAGATGCAATTGCAATGCCGGTACAAGAACAACCAGCACCACAAGAACCAACAACAGCTCCAGAAGAATCCGCATCCATTCCAGAACAGCCAAAACCGATGTCTGAAGAGCCAACACAGATGACAGATGGATCTACGCCGATACCTGAAGTGTCTACTGCCTTGCCCATGCCTGTATATCCCAAGGTTGCATCCAGGGAATATCAAATGACCACCCCAGCCACAACACCAATCTCAGGATCAGGTGGGTCTCCACGTCCATTTTCACCTGCGACTAGAGAAGTTGCTCCTCTTCCAAATTTGACTCTAACTGCTGCGGATCTGAATCAAAGAATGCCTATGCAACCTGTTCAAGGTAGACGCCCATCAGGTGCACGTCCTGTCCCTAATGAAAAATTCAACAGTGATGCACTTCTTGGGATTTTAGATGGAAGTGATCCTTTGACTACTCTGGCTTCCGCTGCTACAGCCATGAAATATGATGATGATAAGAAATTTGTGAAACAAGAGCTAGCTCTTCAACTTCAAACTGCTTTCAAGGAGGAACCCGAGGCTGTGTGGATGGATGTTGCATACACCAAACTCCAAAATACTACTGTGTCTCATTATTTTAGTGTGTCAGAAAAACTATGTCTTCTTAAGCCAGACACAGATATTACGAAGGATCTGGAATATATCAAAAAGAAAATTGAATTGCAACCTGGGATGGCATATAAATTTAGAGTCGCGGCCATCAATGCATGTGGCCGTGGACCTTGGAGTGAACCATCAGCCTTCAAGACTTGTCTCCCTGGTTATCCTGGAGCTCCATGTCTTATTAAAATAGCCAAAACACCTGAAGGAGCACTCATTTCATGGGAACCACCCCAATTTTCTCTAGGAGACATTTTAGAATACTCAGTTTATTTGGCTGTCAGACCTCAGGCTGCACAAGTCGCAGCGGTAAGTCTAATTCACTTTGGCAATCTTTCAGAACATTTTCAGTTATATATTCTTGTAGAATTTTTGTATTTGAGAACTTTTTGAAAGTCATTTCTAATCCTTTATTTAATTTGTCAGGGTGAACCACGAGTTCAAGTGCAATCTTCGTTCTCGTTTGTTCGAGTCTCATGTGGACCGGCTAACCAATGCTCAGTTCCAAACTCAACATTGGCTAATGCTCAGGTTGATACTGTGAACAAACCTGCCATCATATTCCGTATTGCAGCTAGGAACGATAAAGGTTACGGGCCAGCCACTCAAGTTAGGTGGCTTCAAGGTAATTGAGAGGAAATAAATGTTTCGAATTTTACAATATTATTCAACTCTGGGATTTGACTAATCAGATTTTTTTGGCTTGACAGAGACAGCATTTCCATCATTTGCTGGGAAAGTTGGAGGAAAACGTGGGAGTATCAGCCATTCGGACGATTATCCAGGCTCTGCAAAGAAATCCTTTATGGAATCCTAGATCATTCTTTTTATTTTGGATTCTCATCACCTTCAATGAATTATTTTGTTAAGGAAGTGAAAGTGCGAATGCGAAAGATGAAAGTTTGAAGAGCACAAACTCCACCGAATTCCGCAATGGATAAGTATATAAAAATATCCATTCAAATTATTATGGACGAAATACTAGACTAGACATTGGCTAAATTAACTTTTTTGTCTTTAAACATTGTTAGGCTTAATTTCTTCATTTTCTTCTTGGTTGACTGCTTGACTATAACTAAGTTTTTGTCTTTTTTGATGTTAAAGTTTTATACGATATGTTCAAAAAATGTTCTAAAGTTATTAAAAGTACATGTTATTAAAAGAAGGTCTTCTCTTCAGCTCTTTTCTGTGTTTATCTGAGTGTGTTCTACTTTTTTGTTTACGTCGAGTTGAAATTAGGGTCAAAATACGAGTTTTATAAAATGAATTTTTATATTTATTTTTGAATCACATACTCTCTACATATCAGTTTCAACGCTGCGCTTGTGTCAGGTAATTTAAATTGCATAGATTAGTTAATTTGAAGTTGAATGAATACAATCAAGTGGTTTTTTCTATTTAATACTGAAATATCTATGCACATACTTTGCGATTGCGATAAGAAGCACCAGGAATTTCTAAAAAGCGTGTTGAGCATAGGAAAGAAATTTGTTTTTCTGCCATCTGCTCTAAACAAATTTTGATTTTACTTTTAGTTTTGCAACAGTCGCTGAGTTGAGGTCTAGGACTTCCTTGACTTTTAGCATCAATAGGTTGCGATTTTCATGGATTCATGTTCATTCCCTCCTGCGAATCCAAAGAATAGTCATGTTAATTAACAAATTTGTCGACATCAGGCAAATATCAGCCTTGGTTGGAAATGACAATAGACGATACATAAAAAACACGTTAAAAATTAGCTCGGAAGCGTAACATAAATTATCACTGTGAAAGGTCTACTCAAACCCACTACGTCATGTCTTATAAAGGAATTCAAAGACATTTTTGGACAGAAACAGATTTAGCTCAAAATTGTCTTCAAATTCTAATAAAAACCCTAAATACTAAATAAAAATGTCTAATACCTGGTTATTGCAAATGAAGAGTGCTGTTCAAGCCACACCAATTTCTAGCTACGACAAATGAACTAATATTCAACTATGAAATGAAACTGAAAATGAGTAAGTTCAAACAACATGAATTGACTGACACTGACGATACTACATTAATCCAATCCTTAGACTTTTTCCAATATGTTTTTCATAATTCCAAGTCAATTTACATGTTGGTTGTGTTGTGTGTTGTGATGTAGTGCGGAGAAGAACATTTAAGAAGAAGGACTGTAAATTGCATAGTTGTATAGTTCGTCTTTTCAGCATTATTTTCTACAATCTCCGTCTTGATTTGAGTCAGAGTTTGAAATTTTATTTGGAAGATAATCGCTATGAGCAAATGGCTGGAGAATGAGGGTAGAGGTAGAGGCAGACGAACCACAATTCACAAATGTGTGTGTTTTTTAGCAGAAGAGCAGCGTGAAAAGAAAAGTTTAGTCCCAAAATCAATTTTTCAAACTACTAATTAAATTAAATTCAATCAACACTAAAAGCTAATAATATTACTCATAATTTATGACAACAAGCACAATAAAGTAAAATCATAATGGTTGAGAAGATTTGTAATCATTTTATGTTATTCCATTTGACTTGGTAGTCCATTTGACTAGACTAACTTAATTTTTTTTAGTTTCTATAATGCCAGCACGCTGAATGAAGGCCAAAGTTCAAAATCTTCATCCAAATGGAGGAGTTTGTTCTCTAAATATGATGTTCTTGGTCCTATTTTTTCAATCAAAATACCAATCATGTATAAATGCACTCTATTCTAAAAACTAAATATTAGAAATTCTATCCAAGTAATATATTCAAATTCAAAATCAAAATTCAAACCATTCCAAATTAAATTTAGGGTAGTTAAGCTCTGAATGAATAAAAATGATCAGCGCTACCTGAAATAAATCAAGCAATCTAAACAAACAAAACAAAAAGTGATTGAAATTATGAATAAATGCTCATAAATCGCAAGTGCTTCTTGGTCTTCCTCATGCCAAAAATATAATTTTTCACCTTTCGGGTTCGGTATGCGTATTGATCAATAAAAGCAAAAATAGCTGAAAACGTATTTCCTGTAAGATTACATTAGCTGAATTTGAGTATAGCTATGTAAATTATAAGCCAAATAATACTACGTGTTAGTGAAATACACAAATAAAAAAAAACCTTAGCAAGATTACGCAATTTAATTAGTTAGTGCTGCACACTCTGTACTATCTAATAAGGAGACTAGAATAAGATTCATTCGTTAGAATATTTTCTCCTGGCATAATCACTCAAAAAATAATAATAACATAATACACGAGTAATAATGGAATAAGGAAATGTCACCAATTCTCCACCTTTGTTTTCAAACGAAGATATTCAATAATGTTTTTGATGACATCCATGCTCGTAGCTTGTCCACCCAAATCTGTTGGGTAAAAAAGTAAAGAATAGGCTCGAGGATAGCAAAAAAAAAAATCCTCCAGAATAACATGTGTTCTTTATATTTTTGAATTGCTTACCTGGTGTATGAATTCTGTCTACACTAACTGTTTTGACGATAGCCTCATGGAGCCATTTGGCATTTTCTGTGTTCCCTAAATGGTTAAGGAGGTCAACTGCAGAGTTCATCATTGAAATTGGATTAGCAATGTTTTTCCCAGCGATAGATGTTCCCGTATTCCTCGTGCCGGGTTCAAAAACTGCGTACTGATAAAAAATATTTAGTCAAACTAAGAAAAGAACCTTTCTTCTACGTAGTCGGGATGACAACTTACTTGGTCTCCGTAATTTCGACCAGAGAGGAGCCCAGCTCCACCAATTAAACCGCAAATGACCTGAAAAATCAATTTCAAAATGTGTCATTTAAAATCTCTTGTTGTCGTTTTTACTTTTGATTGAATTGACGGACTTACATTGGAAACAATTGTTCCGTACAAGTTGGTCATGAGCATGACATCAAACTGATGTGGTTTGGAGACGAGCTGCATGCAACAATTATCAATGATCATATCATTGTGCTCCAACTCTGGGTATTCCTTGGCGACTTCTCGACTGACTTCAAGGAAAAGACCATCAGAGGATTTCCTACGAACATCAAGGCAATATGTAATCCTCGTCTAGTCATCGCATTGCATTAAAAAAAACTTACATAATATTAGCCTTATGAATTGTAGTGACCTTCTTTCGCCCATTTTTCCTTGCAAAATCAAATGCAAAACGAGCGACTCTCTCAGAATTTTCCCTTGTGACGACTTTGAGGCACTCGACGACTCCTCGGACACTCTATAAGTAAACATGCAGAAATTATTTAAAAGGTCAAAGGTAATATGCATTCACATTGGCGAATTTGATTTACAAACTTACTTCATGTTCTTGCATGGCATATTCTCCTTCTGTATTTTGACGAACAATCATAATATCCACATCCCTATGTCTAGACTCAATTCCCTCAAACGAATAACAATGAAGAACATTTACAAATAAGTCCAGCTCATTCCTCAATGCAACATTTCGAGACATAATGTGAGGACTCAAACTCCTCGTCTCAATATTTCCTGTTTCGTCCAATAAATCAATTTTGGCTTAGTATTCAGTTTCAGTGAATGTGCATAAATAATAAATTTGATAAAAAATCACCTTTCAAAGCAACTCCGTTTCTTCGGATGGATGTAATTGCATATTCCAAATCATCATTACCCTCGGAGTAAGGATCAATTGGGACTTCCTCAAAATCAACAGGAACACCAGAATACCTGGTTCAAGTATCGACTGTAAATTTTGCTGATACTTGAGGAAACGTTAAAATTTTATCTAACCTGAAGACTTCTCGGACATAAGCCATCAATTCTGGCCCAATTCCTCCGCCTGGTAACAAAGTTACAGTGTGTCTTCCTCCATATTTAGCTTTGGGGAGAGTCTGTTTATAATAAACAACGATAATTAAATTATAAGGATAATTTCCAATTCAGAAATTGAATTGAATTCATACCTTAGGATTGAGAGCAATTCCTCGTGATTGCAGATCAGATCCATTTCCACAAACGATAGGCTTGAGTGAATTTCCTGGAAGCCTTGCAGTTTGTAGTAATTTCTGAACACGGCCCATGCTCGCCATTTTAGTTATTGATTTATAATGTATTGTCTGGGTCTAGAGTCTAGATTCATATTAAAACGATTCAATTATTAGATAATTATTATAGTAATTTTGGAGTTTAACCCAGAAATATGGCTTATTATGGCGTTTTGGCTACGAAATTGTGCAAAAATGTTAAAATTAAATTGGACAAAGTTATAATTTTTGCAGGATTTCCTTGCAAATGTGCACAATAACCCAAAAAGTGTGCCAAAATATTATTCAGGAATTACATGATTTACCTGAACTTTACGTTTAACTCAACTTGTTAAATTGAATTTGTTCTAACACTGCATAATATTTTACAATTTGCTCAACCCCGTATTGCTCTCCGAAACCCTATAGAAATTAACTTGTATTTTGATTCTTCCCAGGAGCTCAACCCGAGTGCAAAAATTGAGATTTTGACTCGGGGATTGGTCTCACGTCTATTCTACTCCGTAGAACCCAGATCCTGCCTGCCTATATTGCAAAAAAGTTTTTGCCCAACTCTTGTATTATGGGCATTGGCATTGGCCATACCATAATGTAATGTTAAGAAGAAAACATTTGGATGGACTTTTATTCTATTCCGTCTTTACATTTCTGCTGCACTGGGCGTGGGTCACAAAAATTTGTGTTCATGATTATTCTCAAGAAATTATGAAATTATCTTACGAAAATGTAACCAATGTTCCATTCTAATTATATTGAATATTCCATTTATTGTAAAATTCTTAAATGTTTCCAGTTCGTAAGTGCCCAACTAAGTTTCTATTGAATTTTCATTCCTCAAATATAGGTAAGCCTCACCATCTAAGATAATTTTAGGTGAGATTTCGTTAAATAAAATACAAAAAACGAATTGAAAATTCTCTAGGGATATTTTTCGATAATGAATTTTGTTGTTTTAATAAAGTAAAAATAAAGGCTTCATTGCAGCACACACACAGTAGAAAAAATTTGTAGCATGAGAAGCGGCCGCATAATAAAGTATATGCCCATGGGGTTTTCATATTGGAAAAAAATTGAGCCGGAAGGAATACAGAAATTCTAAAAAGAATTATGAATTTATGATGGAAGCCCAAAAGTTTTTGGTTTTTATTGCCCCATCCAGAGAAGAAACGAATGGAAAATTCCTCGAGAGCACCTGATAATAGAGAAAAAGTGCGGTAAATTTTAAAACTGGTAGAAATTGAAGACGAGCACGACACGACGAGGCATTCGTTTCCATTTCTTTATTCTGTGTCGAGTTCCCGGGCTAATCCCATCCCAATCGCTCCGTACGATTTCTTGCTAAAATTAAAACAATTATCCCCCATTTAATTAACTAAATTCATCAACATACTCAGTATTATCGCTTATACGGGTTGTACCGTCATAATTTTAATAAAAAATCCATAATTTCTACCGGTCCGGTCTGCTGTACAGAGCAGACGGTGTGTGACGCGCTGTCTGGGTGGAAATTTTCCACTGCGTGCTACTGCTATTTGATCTACCCACACAAGACTTAAACTTTTTTCTTGCCCTTATCTCACTCCAAGGGCTACTAATTAAGTAAATATCTTACTTACTTATGTAGTTTTTAGTTAATTAATACTTTTAAGCCATGTTCCATGCGTTGGGCTATTTATTTTGTACCTTAAATTGAAACATTTTTTTAAACTGAAAGTTAAACTCACTTGAGTCGTAACCGTTTCATTATTTGGTGTAATAATTTCTGTTCTGTATTTTTATAGGACATCATGAGTCCTCCGGCCCCATTTCCGGACCCAGAAATGGAAAAGTACTTTGCTGTAGTAAAGAATCATGGTAAGTGTGTGACATTTGAATTTTTATTTAATGGATTAGTTGATGATTGATGGTTGGCATATACGGTTATGGTAGTAGGTAGTATTAATAAGTATTATTTTATTTCGATATTTATAGTTTATAATTAAGATTGCTGATCAGACGTTCTTGTTTTAGNTAATAAGTGTTATTTTATTTCGATATTTATAGTTTATAATTAAGATTGCTGATCAGACGTTTTTGTTTTAGAAATTTCTTTCCGAGTCTATGAGCCAGAGTCACAGAATTTTCGTCTTTGGCGTTTTCAACGTCTCAAAAGTCATATCATGGAATACAGGAGTCGTCCGGGTATGGTAAAGCTTCCTAAAACAACTGATGAACGAGTTTTTCTCCAATCTTTGGAACCGACTGAATGGAAGGTGCGTCTTAATTTAATACAACAATCTGACCTTGCATTATTATAACTATGTGATGTATTATGTAAGTATTTGGCCTTTACTGGGTCACTCGGTAATAAATGGTTGAACTCAAAGCGTACTGGCTAGGCTAGCGAAATAAATTTCAGACCATGCTGGAAGTCGTTTTTTTAAGTCAGTCTAAATAAATACTGACGGGCGGGGGGAAATTCCAAATGAGTATTTGAGCCTAGTAAAATAATTTGACCCATTGTTAATAAGTTGGTCTGTCAACATTTTAGGATCAGGATCATTACGCTGTTCTGGGTTTGAGTCATCTTCGTCATCTCGCCACTGAAGAGGATATTCGTGTAGCTTGTGAGTAAAATAAAAATTGTTGTCGAATCTCTATTCTTTAATAGATAGAGTTTAGTTTTTTTGTTTTTGTCTATTTTATTTACTTTGTAATTAGATCGTCAGCGCTGTCTGAAACATCATCCTGATAAGCGTCAAGGGGCAGGAGAAGTTATTAATCCGGATGGAGACTATTTCGCTTGTATTGTTAAGGCCTTTGAAATCCTTGGAAGTCCTAAGAGACAATCTTGGGACTCTGTTGATCCAGTATTTGATAATTATGTTCCATCAAAGGAATTTGTCAATGCGGACGTGTTTTTCAACGTAAGTTTTTCACTTTTAGATCGAAGTAGTAGTAGTAATAAACTATTAGTAATTATCCTAATAAATTATAAATTCATACTTTCATACTCAAATTAAAGTGATTTTTTTAATTTGTTAGCGCTATGGAATGTGGTTTTTCTTAAACTCTCGCTGGTCTAACATTCAACCTGTGCCACTTTTGGGTGGAATGAATATGCCCCGTTCAGCTGTGGAAGCATTTTATGATTTTTGGTATAAATTTGACTCTTGGCGAGAATATTCTTACCTTGATGAGGAAGACAAGGAGAAGGGACATGAGTAAGTAGAGCATTAATTACTCATATAATTAGCTAGCACTCGCTAACAGGTAGTATTTCTTAAAATCTTAGTCGAGACGAAAGACGATGGATTGAGAAACAGAATAAAACGGAGAGGGCTAAAAGGAGAAAGGAAGAAATGGCAAGGATTCGTCTTGGGGTTGATAATGCTTATGCCATTGACCCAAGGATTGCCAAGTTTAAAGAAGATGACCACAGAAGGAAGAGGGAAATCAAAGAGGCCAGAAGAGCAATTGTACAATCAAAACAAGAAGAAGAAGAGAGGGTAAATATTAAATAAATACGACTTTAATTACATTAAAGGAATTCTAATGTAAATTTGAATATTTATTGGCTAGATTAAAAATGAAGCTGAAGAGAAAGCACGACGAGCACGTGAGGAAGAAGAGGCTGCAGCAAAGGAAAGAGATATTGCCAACAAGAAAGAAAAGGAGGCAGCTAAGAAAGCCATGAAAAAAGAGCGCAAAGCTTTTCGTGCATTTTGTAAGGCCAACGATTATTTTGCCATAGACGAGAATACTCGCATTGAGAATTTGGCGAATTCGGAACGTCTCATAGAAATGTGGCCGGCCCATGAGTAAGTACATTATTAGGTTAACTGCGTTACTGAAATCTGTCTTTCTAGACATTACACAATTTTTTATTTGATTTATTCATAGACTTGAAGCCCTGAACTCAAAACTGTCCAATTTATCGGTAGCAGACCAGAAAGTTTTGTTTACGAATAGCTTAAAATCTGTGGATAAGAAACTTGAGGAGGAGAAAGCTGAGACGACAAAGTCGTACATTATGACGAATGGTGATTCTACAAATGGAAAGAAAGCTAAAGATGACTGGAAGTATGAAGACCTTAACCTCTTGGTGAAAGCTGTGAACCTTTTCCCAGCAGGCACCAATCAAAGGTAATCAGTTTTAGTTTCTTTCAAATGATATTCTTAATTTGAAGTTTCTTTTTCCAATGTGGATATGCATAATAAATATTTTGAGGGTTTTCCCTGGATGAGCGAGCGGTGTAATTAATAATTTGTTTTTATCTATGTTGATGAGCAGATGGGAAATTGTGTCCAATTTTTTGTTTCAACACAGTCAGAGCGGAGCCAGAAAATACACTGCGAAGGAGATCTTAGCTAAAGCAAAAGAACTCAAGGCATCAGATTTCTCAAGAAATAATTTGAAGAAAGAAGTGAATGATCAAGCATTTATTCTATTTGAGAAGAATTTAAAAGGAGGTCCTCTACCATCCGAATCTGAAGCTAGTTTACGCTTTGACAGCGTATCAGCCATAAATGGTGAAGGTGAATGTGATACTGAAAACATAAAACCAGAGAATTTGCAAGTAGCTAAGTCCTTGAATGAGATGAGGAAGGAAAGTTGTGGGTGCAGTCAATGTTATTGTGTTCCGCCAAGCCCCTTTGTAGGCGTAAATCGTTTGGGTAACATTGTAGCTAAGACAGACGGACACAAGCCAGCTCAGGTTGACACGGGTAATAATGTGGATAGTAAGATTACGGCGAGTGACATAGATAATAGGCAGGATAGTTCAGCTTTGATCCAAGCCGAAGCAAAGGCTTTGAAGAAGAAGAGAAAGCGAGATCGGAAGAAGAGTAAGACTAAAAGTTCTTCAGTTGAAGAAGAGGAGAACCCAACGGTACAAATCTTAGATGGTGTAATCCAAGCACTGATGGCGCAGAAAGAAAATGAAGTTGCGAAGGAAACTAACGTTTTAAAAGAATCTCAGGTTGTAGAAGAAGTAGATGTTGAGGATATTGTTGATGGTATGGCCAAGTCCCTAAAGATGATGCTCGTCGCTTGCACCTCAGAAAGTGAGAAAATTCCCGTTAAAGAAGTTGACACAACATCAGCCGGCACTGACCCTCTAGAATCGAGCATTTTGTCAGAGGACCATCAGGAACTGAGTGATAATACTCACATAATCGAAACCAATTGTGATCAAGCAGATACGATCACGTCTTCCTTGAAAACGGACGAGGACCATACTGCCATGCCTCAAGAGAATGAACAGGATGACGATGTTGGCGAAGCTAAACCTAAACGTTCTAACCCCGCTGCTGGAAAGCCTAGGTTTAGTCGAAACAAATTTAAGAAAATTAAAAAGAAGAAGACGAAGGTCTTGGTCTTCGTAGCCGTCTTTGAAATCTAACATAGTTATTAATTAGTAACTAAGTTAGTATAACCTTAATTGATAATTAGTAATCAGTGTAGTATAACCTGCCATGTGTTCTATACTCCAATATTTTTTACTCAAATGGTCATGCCATATATTCCTGTGAGTTACCATTAATTGAAACTTAATTTTTTTGGAATGAAAGATGAGATACGTACGATACAATAACTTTTCGTTTTTCTAATTATTTCACTTTATTTTTTTCTCAAAAGTTTCGTTTGCGATTAGTTGTTGTTGAGTTGATTTGAATGAGTCAAAGATGATCGTGAGTTTCTCCAGCGCATTGGTGTTTTATTTGTTGCCATTTCGTTGGGGGATTTGTGGTCGTCTTGTTCCTTCGTTTCAAAAATTAGACCGACCTTAGATTTTTTAACAGATTTTTTAGTTTTTTTTTTATAATATAATATTAATCTTTAATCAAGTAACTCAATTAACGTTTATTTTCTAATTCTAAATTAATTCGTCTTAACGTTACGTCCATTTGTCACAGGTCTGATAGGAGTTGCGGTAGGTAGATTTTTTATTACTAACAATTTACAATAAAATTTCAGACAGGTTAAGAATATAGTTGTATGTAGGCTCATATCAGTGAACATTGTTGAATGATATGACTCCACGTACAGAACATATGCTAGAGTTAGGATCAAATCAAATGGATTAATCGTTAAGCGTTGCGGACTGGACTGGATCAACTTGCATCGGAACTAGGATGGACTCGGTCTTCGGATTTTTTATTTTTACAGATCCCGTTTCGACTCGAAAAATTTCCCTGTGTGTGTTTTTACAATGAACAATTCTGATCAAATTGCGAAATCCTTGTGATATCAAATGTAAAATTGTGCCAGTCATGTTGACTTGAAACTTGTAAAGCTACGAAATGACCGAAAGGTTGAAACTCGTGCCACAAATTCAGTTCAAATTTTTGCCGCCGGCGCGATGTTCGTAGCGCCGTGGATACAAACACAAGTGTCCCGTTGTCGTAGCTTTATCTGAATGACCTGAGTTGTTGGTGGGCTTGTGTCAAGGGTCAGGAAATATTAGAATCATTTTCTAAGGATTTTGATTTTTTAAATACCCGTGCGGGCCAGGGCCAAGGTGGTAGTCGTAGTGTAGTCAAAGGCACATCTGTCGTTTCCCTTGTGTTGTAGAGTTTAAAGTGACCTAGACTGAATTGACTGAAATTTTTGCACAACCTGTGAATTAGGTTAACAAAAATATAATCTGGCTGAATGACGACGTGACGAGACGATTAGCTAAGAAATTAGTGAGGAGGTTTGACGAATCAGGTTGTCTGGCCAAGTAAATTAATACGTTTCGTTGTTTTTAACATTTTTAGAAGAACCAGATGTTCAAGCACCCATTTCAATCAAAGGCGTGGAGAAAACTCCAAGTCAAGCAAAGCTTTGGAGCCCAGATGAGCAGAAACTTTTAGAACAAGCACTCAAAACTTATCCGACCTCAGATGCTGAACGTTGGGAAAAAATCGCTGCTTGTGTTCCAGGAAGGACAAAGAAGGAATGTATGGCGAGATTTAAGGTATGATTCTTAAAAATAAATTAAATGGACTATTTCTGTGAGTATTTTCAATTCCCAGAACTCTTATTTGATATTAAGACGATTAACAATTGAAATTTTCTATTTTTGCAGGAATTGGTGGCTGCTGTAAAAGCGAAGAAAACTGCTCAGTCAGTAACTTAACATCATTATAGTTTAATTTGATCAAATTTAATTTACGATGACCATATACTCGTTGTAACCTATAAAACTTTCACTTCGCTCGCAAATATTTGTGCATTGTAATTGTAAGTGCTTCAACCAAATTTAAATAAATAATTGATATCAGGCTTGCTTAAAATCCCAATGAACACGTCGAAGCACAACTAGGCAACTCGATCCTTCCGACCCGGGTCAGGATTAATTTTAGACTAATAATGACTTTTTAATGCTTGCTTACTCATCTATCAAGTATTTGACAGTCGGGTCAGGATTTCTAATTGTCATTACAGGATAGTATTTCATCTGAAAATGTAGTCGAGATTTAATTGGAAGATATTTTGAATGGACATAAGGTTTTCAAGGCTGAGGGTCGCGATTAATGTTCAATACGAATGAATTCTGCATTTTCATCCTCCTGAAAATCGATCGCAGAAAAATGAAGCTATTTTTATTCGAATTCTAAAGTTACGATGGAAGGATTCGTACATTTAATTTATTTTGCTGAAAACAAACCGAGAGTAAATATGAGTCAAATAATTGTAATTATTTAAATGTAAATATGCAATAAAATATAGCCATATACGATTAGAATAAATTCTGTACATTTTGCTCCTTGCACACCCTGTTTTGGTTTTCCTACTGCTCGTACAGAGGAAAAACTTTTAATTTAAGTAAATAAACAATTCAATTTTAAAATTCACACATCTCCCGACTTAAGACTGAACGTAAAATGTATTATGCTTTAAATAATCAAAATAATTGTTCAATTAATAGTGTAAATCAAAGTAAATAAGTAGGTAATTAAAAAAAAATCATAGCTCATATTTTAATTTCTTTGTGAAAATAATAACCCAAGTGTGATACGAGTACTCATGCGATTACGGTTGGAATTTTTTCTTAATTAAAAATTATTGAATGAATTTTGAAAATAATTTTAGTTGTTTCTATAAAATTTTAGTAGATTTTACAGAATTTTTTGACTAAAAGTTGCGAGTCACACGTGCGGTTGAGTCAAAATTTTCGCGTGTTGGGCTCGACTGGGAAAGTGAACTAAAACTAAACCGGGTTTAAAAATTATGGAATTTTCTACTCGGTTCAAACAAACCGTTTCTGAAAAGTAATCAGCTCTGATTCTGAATTTGTCATCGTCATGTTTGGCCTTCACTCTCAGTCAAACTGCTAAAAACTCTGTCATTTAAAATTTAATTTGTTACTACTGCACTGCTAGCAAATCTCGGTCGATCTAGTTTCTAATACCCGGTGTCCAGGTCACAGGTCAGCTAAGGAACCATTCATCGTAATTTTTGTTATAATTGCATTTATATAACAATGACTTAAACTATATTTTGATATTTAGATTTACTCAAAATGCACCGTCAATTCCTAAATACCTATGGGCTCGTCTTGGCCAGAAAAATTAATTCTTCCTGCTTTAAAAGTGCCCCTGGTGGTTTACATGTTAATTGGAGCCCAGCAGGTCAAGGACTAGATAGCGGAAATCTTGGCAAAACTCGTAATTTGAGAACATTGGCAAATGGAAATAATTCTGCAACTGTGATGGCTTTAAATCCAGTCAAAATAGCTGCGACAAATGCAGAATTTAAATCCACATCGTCTTCCGGGAAAGGAAATCACAAAAGTTCGGTTTCAGTGGACGAATTAGATGGAATTACGGCGACCACGACTAGTACCACAGCGACTGTTGAGAAAAAAGGAGAAGACGTCGGAAAAGAGAAGAAACAAATTCGGAAAAATCAATTTGGAACAACTCAACCACAAAATATGTTTGCAGTCTTGGAATCAACGGTTCAAAAGGAGAAGGATGTAACGAAATTATTGGATTTTGCCTTGGCTCCAGGCCTAACTCTTCGTATCGCATGTCAAATCATATTCCGCTTGGGTCAACTGTCCCAAGAAAAATCATCTGGAGTATCAACGGCAAATGTTTTGAACGACGAGCGTTTCAAAGGGATTTGCAAACTAATTCAAAAGGGAAATCATTCCCAAGTACCACAATTTCTCCTACTGGCAATTCGTGTATGAAATAAAATTAAATACAAAAAGTAACAGTTCAATTTTAATTTACTGTCTTCTACGTTACAGGGTCTTCAATATCTTGGTCCAACATCAGAGGGACAATTATTAGTCCAAGAGTTGGAAAGTGAATTAAAATGGTCCATGAGACGTTGCCCGGTGAGATTCCTTGCAAAAGCGATTGAAATTCTTGCAAATCCTGCGAAAAGTGTTGAGGACACTAGCGGGGGTACAGATACTCTCTATGTTGCCATTCAAACTTTACAACGACGTTGGACTGAAGTAGCCACAGGTGCTGATTTTATCATGGTCTTCAAAGTTATTAACCATTTGTCTGCCGAAAGTCGAGATAAATTGGAGGATCGGGCTGTTGAACTTGTTCAGGAATTCACTTCACTAGAAATGGTCAAGGTAGATGAAATTAAATAAATTTATGTTATTATAATATAATTTAAAACTGAAACGAGTCATTGAACATGTACAAACTTTTTTTCTCCAGATGTTTATAGTCTTAGCTGGTCAGAGACGTCGTCCAACACCTCTCCTCCGGGCCTTGGCATTTCATTTGTCTAAAAGCACAGAAAAAATCCCTCCGAAGGATTTGATTGAACTCATATTTGCACTCAATGAATTGACTTTTGCTGATCCGGTAATTTCTTTTGAATATGTCATATAATATATATATGAAGGATTCTATCTCTGACTTTGAATATTATAATTTTCCCAGGTTCTCATGCAAAAACTTTGCACAGAGTTACAGAGTGAAATCGAGTCTGTTAAAAATCCATCATGGATTAGCTCATTAGCCACTAGTCTGGGTCAAATGCGATATTTTAACAAAGGTAATTTCTTGTAGGCATACATTTAATAATTATAGCTTGGGAAGAAAAGAAAACAGCGAATTATAATTATTATTTGTTCTAGAATTGATGGAATCCTTGGAAGAATGGATACACAAGCATTTGGATGAATTGCGCCCGTTTGATTGTGCTAGTTGGCTACTAGCCAGCTCTGTTTTTTATCTAAATTCTAATAAACAACAAGGATTTTTTACAAAAGCAAAATCCAAATTATCTCCAGAGCGTGCAGCAAATCCAACAGAGTGGCTAAACATTGTTCATGCTCTTGTAATTTTGAGTCAGGCTACTCCAGATCTAGTCTCAACTGTACTGAAACCAGAATTTGTCAGCAAAATTGGTTCGTCAGAAATCTAACAACCGAAAATATTAATTAAAATTATTACCATTACTTTTCAAATGTTCAGCGACTGTTATTTTTGCTTTTACAGATAGTTTGAGTGAGAATAATGCTGGTGCAAGACTCAAACTTCTCAATGTGAATGCTATGGCCAAAAGTGGGGATGGAGCAATGCTAGCAAATTGCAAGGGACCACTCCTTCCTCAAGATTTTGTCAAGAAATGGTCATCCACGACAGGAGAAAATGATTTACATTTATCTAAAGTTGTTTTGGAATCTTTGAGTAATTTTCTCCCACCACCCAAGTATCTCCGTTCCGGTATAAAAACTGAGTCTGGAGTTTTCATTGGTAAATTCAATTCAACTGATTCATAATAATTAACTACATTAATTAACTCATTAATTAATTTTCTGTATTTCAGATGCTACTTGTGTTCTCAATGAGAAGACTGATCCAGTCCCAGTTGATTCCTCAGCACAGGTGAAAGGAGCCATAAAAGTTGCGATTGTGGTTCAAGGTTACCCTGTCATGTGTTTGGGGTTAAAAGTCCCTACGGGGGCTAGTTTGCTCAACACAAGGCTATTGGAGAAGGAAGGCTATCTCGTCGTTAGTGTTCCTTATACGGAATTCAGTCCCAAGGAAAAGATCCTGAGAAGAGTTCAATATTTGGAGCAGAAAGTTAGGAATGCAAATGCTCAAAATAAAAACAAGAGCTCGACAGACACAGAGCGAATGGTGCAAAGGTGATGAAAAACTAAAAATTACATAATTTGGTAGTTGAAAATTTTAACTAACATGAGAATATATCAAAATTTGATAAGTTGGCTAAATGAGAAAAAATTGCAAAAGAAACTTTACCCAAGGAAAAGATCCTCAGAAGAGTTCAATATTTGGAGCAGAAAGTTAGGAATGCAAATGCTCAAAATAAAAACAAGAGCTCGACAGACACAGAGCGAATGGTGCAAAGGTGATGAAAAACTAAAAATTACGTAATTTGGTAGTTGAAAATTTTAACTAACATGAGAATATATCAAAATTTGATAAGTTGGCTAAATGAGAAAAAATTGCAAAAGAAACTTTAGTATAAATTTCACTAAATTAATTCTGTTTATTCATAACGAATGATTTCAAATTCCCCCGTGTTGTAGCATGTTATTTACAATAAAAATATCAAAACTGACGAACAGGACTGACTGATTACAATTATTTTAGTTCTTGTTGCCCATTCATACTATTTTTTATTATTCTTATAAAGCCAAACTGTGTCAATCCCTTCTCCAATCGTTTTATCAGCATCCATTGTTGGGAAAGGAAACCGACAGGCGACGATTTGGGCTGATGAATTCAATTCTCTCTTACATTTAGTTTCTAATTGTTCCATCTGCAAAAGCAGAAAATGAAAATGATTTGACATTTTGATCAACGATTAAAATCCAAGCTTACCATTGTATCCACTCCAAAAATAACGACTGTTTGATAGGGTTGCAATGACGTTTTCCAAATATCTTTCCTATAAAATGAAGCCGAAGATGATAATCCTATGCGAAGAGCTTGAAATTTTGAATATATGACTAGCCACGGATTTAACTCGACTCCAGAAGCGTTGAAACCTCTTCGGGCAGCTTCAAGCACCTAAAAATCGAAATTAGAGCAACAGTAAATATTAAACATACGAGCACAGGAATAAATAGAAATGATTAGCTTATTAATCATAAATTAAGATCTTACGATTCTTCCATCTCCACTGCCGAGGTCAATAAAGGAACCAGTTCTTCCTTCAAGGGCTTTGAACACATTGGCCACTTGTGCATTTGTGGCTGGGACGTAAGGAAGAACAATTTTACGAAGGGCTGGAGTTACAAAAGGAAAACAAATTGCACTCAGGGCCACAGCACTTCCCCCTAAAAGAGAATAAACGCTTTAAATATAATTCTGCTATAAAATCAAGCCTTAA
>WJEZ01000085.1:0-50246 GCA_009869925.1 Thalassaphorura encarpata
TGACGCGGTCGGTAGGATTCGAACCTACGCTCCCAGAGGGAATCTGATTTCTAGTCAGACGCCTTAACCGCTCGGCCACGACCGCCACCTTATACAACGGCCTCAATTTAGATACTCCTCTCCTCAGCATCCCGTCGCCACTCACTCGATAAACTGTTCTAATCTTAATCGCGGAAATTAATTTATGGAGATAACTGGAATTTGGTAGAAAGCTATAAATCAATTCCAAATATGTCAACTACGCACTTCCACTATTTACATTTGCAGGCCCAATCTACTTGCTCTTGAAGATAAATGAAGAACCGGTTTGCTTTGCGTTGCGGTTTACAATTTGCACATCTCTAGCTAATCGCTCGCAGTTGTCGCTGGTGCAAAAGTAAAAGAAGCGTGACGGACAGTAGTAATAAAAATAGAACATAACTTAACGTGTTTTAAAAAAGTTTAAGATTTTGACAATGAGCGTGGCAAAATTTTTAAGTTTTTTTAAAATAACCTAAACCGCGTTTAAAAACATTTTGTCAGATAAGTCTCATAAACAGCCAGGAAATCCTGTTTCATTTGTTATTGGATTATAAAAGGGACTCACTCCCAGGGATTAACTGATTAACATTAATTGTGTAGATTTAAAATTCAAGTAGAATCATGAAGAACTCCACCAAATTACTGTTCAAAATTCTTTGTATCTGTTCCACATTGCAATTTGCAAGCAATAAATTGCAATAGCGCAAGTATAATAAGAATTATCACAATGTTTCTTGCTAAGCGTACGTCAGATATTGATAATTCTTACAAACTAATAGTATGTGAACTTACTCGTATTTCTGTCTGAATACCCAATTAAAGGATTTGTCGATTTATATTGTTGTCTGCTATGAAGATAGATAATAGCTTTTTTAATCAGTCAAGTGTTTCAGGTTAACTGGTAAACCCACAAACGGACCCTAAAAGCAAATTAACTACAACCTTTAAATGTAACGCGTTAAGATTGTAAAAAATCATTCTACGACTTAGCAATGGAAATGGAAATAAATAGGAAACCCTAAAATCAGCCAGAAACCGAAATTAATGTCGTTCAAAACTCTTGAGTTAATTCATAAATAATATTTAGACACACAGTTGTAGAGATAGCGAAACAGAAACAGCACTGGAGAAACTGCAAAAGGACAAATACAAATCTAAAAATATTTACCTGTCATCATCGACGATGGGAACAGCAGGAGCCGTAGAAACTCCTCCTGTTCCACTTCCACCACCACCACTGGATTGATTCATATTCATACTTCTTGTTGAGATTTCAGGAGCTACACGTGCCATGGGAATTAAAAGTTGTCGGAGCCCAGGGGTAGAATCCTCCGTCCCAGCAGCCCCAGGTCTTGGGGAAATTTGTAGAGGAAGAACTGACGATGGGTTAGGATTGGGATTCTGTTGTTGTTGATGGAAGGGACTGACGCTTTGACCTCCAGCTGAGGATTGTGGTGGGGGTGTTGATGTTGATATGGGTGCATCCATTTTCGGAAGGGATTTATTCAAATCTCAATCTGCAAAAGTTCATATAAAAACACATTTCGGTGAAAATTTTTTTACGCCACACAAAATTCTATCAATTTGCTACAGTCTAATCAAATGAAATAGTAGTTATACAGTTATACTAGGGTTACGAGATACAGAAATACAGAATCGTTTGTGCATAAGATCACAAAATCAAAATTGTTCTTCATTAAATGAAGTAAAAGAATCGTTTTGAAATTTTCAAATTACACGTTAAACACAATAACCATATCAAGATAAATACATCCAACCAAACGATTCGAAGCAATACTTACAACAATACAAAATTAAATAGTAGTTATACAGTTATACTAGGATTACGAGATACAGAAATACAGAATCGTTTGTGCATAAGATCACAAAATTGTTCTTCATTAAATGAAGTAAAAGAATCGTTTTGAAATTTTCAAATTACACGTTACGTTAAACACAATAACCATATCAAGATAAATACATCCAACCAAACGATTCGAAGCAATACTTACAACAATAAAAAATTAAAACTTTAAAAACTTTAGAAAACAAAAAACCTTCAAGGCAAAACTTGACAAAAGCAACTAAACTCCACAGTTCTTACTGTATTTAAATATTTTGCCCTTAAATCTAAATCTCACCTCTTGGGCTGCTTTTGTCATCAATTTTTACTAGGACTACACTCCAGTAATTGAAGAATTAGATTCCAGGAACCATAATCCAATACCGTTTTCACAGAACGGCTAATGCGACTAGTAAACGGGGGCGTAAATTGCGTAAGAAACGAGCGAAGTAAATGTCAATTCACACACAGGCCACAAGTAGATTTGGAAGATTTGATCAAAAAATGCAATAAATGAGAAATTAGACTTGCACTTGCACTTGAGTTCATTAAATATTTTATGGGTTAACTGCAGCAATCAACTGCAGTTTGTAGTATTTACTTTTACTTTCTGCAATTACCCAATAAATACATGTAAGTGCAGGTAAGTGGAGAGAAGTGACGACGGATAATTTGAAATTAGCCCTTCATACAGTTTTGTAATCCTCCGCATTCCTCAACCCTAGGCCAAAGCGCAGGCAGGATAGTGCAGTGCATTTCGAGTCTATGCTTGTTTCACAGTCTCAATGCAAATGCATTGGCTTCTTCTTGCTTGTCATTTTTGTCGTCCCAAACCATGTTTACCCTTGATCGACAAAAATTACCGTCCAGTATTTGTGCAAAATTATCCAGAATCTTAGCCAGGCAAGTGCGAAACAGTCAAAAGGATGATTTATGCAGTTTCAATGGAAATTATTACATCCCTGAACAAAGACAAGATAGGTCAAAGGTTTTAGGATTCTTCCAATGGTATTCAGAACCTAATTCGACCTCGAAATTGACATTTTTCTTTTGTATTATAATAAAAGAACGTTAACATTTTCTTTCCGTAAGATGTTCGCAGATCGAGCTAAATGCTTGAATTGTCAGTTCAATGCGATTTAAGACATGGATAAAACACCAATCTTATTTATTGGGATGATAGAAGGGTTTCATACATTTATTTTGATAACAGAGTGTGATATTTATTAATTTACGGCTTAAAATGAATCTCAACGCTGCGCTAAGCGCTAAGCTAAAGCTACAATGATTAATTTTAACTAATCAGCTTCAATCTCAATCCTAGTTTCATCATCACTATCCCTGCCGAGCTGTGAGGTTCCAAAAAAGCTATAAAATAATATCTGAGTGAGAGCTGTTGACATGAAAAACAAGCAAAAATCAGACCAAAGGGCAACTGTTGTTCGAATGAGTTTTTGGAATTTGACAACTTGTTGCTCTGTCAGCCCCATGACTAGAATAAGTGTGACGAGTAAATTCGGTGGTGCAGGTTTTTCCTTCAATCCATCAAATATTTTCCAAACTGTGATTTCCCAAGCAAAGAAATACAGTAGGAAGCAGTTCAGGTCAAGGAATGGGAGAACGATGCCAAGGGTACATAAAGCCAACCGATGAACTGAAACGGGCAACTGTCCCTGGATTTCTGCACCGTCAGGGTTACTTAATCCGAAAGCAGCAGGGCTTGGAATTTGTCTGGCTGGAGTTCCTTGGCGTTGGCGTAATGTAGTTGGTGTTGGAGACCGAATTGGGGGTATGTCTGCAATTTTTACACCATCACCATCACCATCACCAGCATCAGATTCAGGATGATTCGCGCTTTCAAAAAATCTACTACTACTGGATGGAACTGCTGGGCAATCACCTCCTGATGATATTCTTTGGCCTGTCAATTCTTCCTCTGCGGGAGGCAATGGTTCTTCATCGCTTTTTAATTGCTTCAGAACTTCCACATCTTTCTTAGTAGCGTCTACAAATATTACGAAAAATAAAACATATAGATACAGCCCTAGTATAGTTGACTTGCAGTTAATTATCAAAACAACGATCCTAACTACTGCTACGATGCGATTTAATTAAGATACTTGAAAATAAATTATTTCATTCACACTGGACTTACTCGGTCCAAGAATTTTTTGAAGACGAGATGCTTGATTCTGAAGAATTTTCCTTCTGCGCTCTTGACGGCGACGCTCTGCTTCACTGACCTGACCCTCTGACTCCGTCTGTAAATCTTCGTTCATAATTATGACCTATGACCTCAAATCGACTTGTGACTTGACGTTCCTTCCGAATTGATTCCAGCACCCGAGACAAAAATCTGGATAAAAATTCTGTCTGATACCCGTGGGAATTAGAATTTCTGTGTATATTTTGAATTTGACGCAAAGTTGATCTCACGGGTGTTCCTGGTCCAAAGGAATGGGGTAATTTTGACCTATTTTGCGTTTTGCCTGTCAAATCTGGATGGAACGATGGAAGTGATGTGAGTGACGTAACTTATGTAACGTGCTATACGAGGAATCGAATCATGGCCAGTTGGTCTCGTTCTTGGTTCCCTCAGAGTAGACTTATTTCAAAGTTTAGGTCATCCAATTACACCCACGCGAACGCTAGTCACTCAAAGTACCGATATTCCTTAACATCCGCTTATTTTTTGAAGCCTACTGACCCAGTTCCTGTCAACCAAAATAAAAATCGCTCAATATTTACATCTGTATCTGCAACCATGAATTCTAATGCTAATCCTGCAACCGCTTCTGCTACCGAGGAACAAGCGACAGGGTCAAGATTTACCTTGGATCAAAAATACAAAGGATTGGAAAATAATGTTTGGTAATTTCTGTCTTTTAAAAGAATACTAGGATTGGTTAATCTTGAATGTTTTAATTTATTTTAATTGCAGGGTCGAATTTATAGACCTCAATGCCAAATTGAGCCCTTTGAATCTTGGCCAAGGATTTCCAGATTTTATGCCAGCAGAATCTGTTGTGAAAGAATTGGCAAAAACTTGTGCAGTTGATGCATCTCCGTTTTTGCAACAGTATACTCGGAGTGCTGTAAATTGAAAATACAATTATTTTATAAGTTTAAGTCAAATGTGTCTACAGAATTTCAATTTTATAATAGGGTCACCCTCGATTGGTCAAAGCATTGGCTGCATTATACGGACGCCTAATCAATCGCACGATAAATCCAATGACCGAAGTTATCGTTTCAGTTGGTGCTTATGGCTCTCTTTTTAATGCTGTCATGTCAAATGTTGGGGTTGGCGAAGAGGTAAAGGATATAGCATAGAAACTTGTTATAGAAACTATTTTTTACGAGAAATTTTTCTTCCAGGTAATTATAATTGAGCCATTTTACGATTGCTATGAACCTCTTGTACGCCTCGCTGGCGGTACCCCTGTTTTCGTCCCCCTCCGTCCTGTCAACTCAAGTGATAACACATCTGCAAATTGGAAACTAGACATGACTGAATTTTCGGCTCTTTTCAACTCAAAAACAAAAGCCATAATTTTAAATTCTCCAAATAATCCTCTGGGGAAAGTTTTTACAAGAGAAGAAATGACTGTAAGTTTTAATTAATCAGCTGTCTCTTTTGAAATCTCTTTTCTCTTTTGAAACTTTTTTATTAGTCACGAGTGTTATTTTAAATTTAATTTTCTTCAGGGGATAGCAAACCTATGCAAACAGCATGACGTTCTTGTTATTTCGGATGAAGTGTACGAATGGCTTGTTTATGATAAAAATGAGCACGTACGAATTGCTAGTTTGGATGGAATGTGGGATAGGACAATTACGATTGGATCGGCTGGAAAAACTTTTAGGTGGGCTTGAGTAGAAATCAATTGCGATTATGGAAATATAATCTTGAATTTTTGAATTTTTAGTTTAACGGGCTGGAAATTGGGTTGGGCATATGGTCCAGCTCATCTCATCAAAAATTTGCAAGTTGCTCAGCAAAACTGCATTTATACTTGCAATACTCCTCTTCAAGAAGCACTTGCGGCTGGACTAGAAGTTGAAGTCAAACGCTTAGGAACTCCAGACAGTTTCTTTTTCAAAATGGTCAAGGATCTAAAAGAACGTCGTGATAAAATGACTCGAACTGTAAAAGAATGTGGAATGGTTCCTATTATCCCAGAGGGTGGTTATTTTATGCTCGTAGATTGGACACCTTTAAGTGAGTTTTGAAATTGTTTTTATATGATTGATTGTGTTTTACAGTTCAAATATTTCGTCTTGGCAGAATCAAAAACAGATTTGAGTAAAGAACCAGACGAGTGGGCAGACTACAGATTTGTTAAATGGTTGGCCAAAGCTTGGGGACTCCTTGGAATTCCACCATCTGCGTTTTATTCAAAAAACAAACCAATGGCAGAGGATTTCATAAGATTTTGTTTTTACAAAAAGACTGAAACTCTACTCAAAGCTGATGAGATCTTAAAGAAATGGAGGGATTCTTAATCCTAGTAAAATT
Source organism: Thalassaphorura encarpata (assembly GCA_009869925.1). Taxonomy (NCBI): domain Eukaryota; kingdom Metazoa; phylum Arthropoda; class Collembola; order Poduromorpha; family Onychiuridae; genus Thalassaphorura; species Thalassaphorura encarpata. The sequence goes on from WJEZ01000085.1 coordinate 6,384, forward strand.
AAAACTAGTAGAATTGATGTTGGGAAAATGAAACAGTGACCAATTAAATATCACAAGTGACGAGAGATTAGCAAATGCTATATTTTTAGTTACCATATTCTTATTGTTCGTGTTCCCTTATAAGAACAACTGAAGCAAACATAAATAATAAGACAAAAACTTGAAGACAATGACAGAATGAGTTTTTGTATTTTTATTTTAAACAAATTAATTAAGATTTGTAATTAGTTTCGTCTGCCAATTATACGATTGCAATTTGGACACTTGTGCTCAGTATCCTTGCAAGATTCCAGGCAAAACGGTATGAAACAACAGCACCATAGTCTGGAAATATGAAATAGAAAATCGTTAGGCAAAATATAGAATTTCTAATATTTTATAAACTTGCCCAAAAAGAAACATGAGAAGGCAGGCCACGTAAGCCAAAACATTGGGTTCACGACGAATCCCGGTTGAGATATCTGCCAGACAATGTGGACAATTCATTCGGGCAGAATGATGACCCAGGACGACTGGCATAATGACTGCCAAAGAATAAAATTGGAAATAGCACTAGAAAGGACATAAAATTTAAAATCCTTACCAATCGTATGTGCCTGAGGCTGAGGACGGAATTCTGGAACTGGAACAGAGGTCATGAGCCCCACCGTCAGTGGATTGTCATAAGGACCTTTGCTGTATTCTTCGTGGTGTTCAAAAGGAAGGACAATGTTCTCGTAAAGGGGCGGTGCCCCTGGGGTAGGTTCTCGTGTGTTTTTATAAAAATCGCCCATTTTTTGAAGTATATTCTACAGCTTTAAAACAATCTGCTTCCAGATGTAAGGAGAAGGACTGACCTGACTTCTAATCTAAGGAGTATGGTTGCGAGATATATTGAGTTTGTGTACAAAAATCAAACAGAGAAGACTAATCCAGGTTTAAGCCTAAAATTTATGGAAGCAAATATAATCAAGCATTAAATGCATAGGGATGGAAACTCGTTAACCTTTCCAGCTGCACTGCACTTATCTTTTGTTTGTTAAGTGATAATATGCTGTGAGGCCAGGCTTATCATTATCATTAAATTTGTATCTTGTGTTGGTTCCTGTACTAAAACGCAGTATTGATTTCTGAGTATTCATCTCATAATGCTTTAAAATTATGATTGAATTGTTCCGAGCTTTGTAAAGACGTTCTAACATTAATGATGCTACAATATAATCCCCTCGTACGCCATAAATTCAACGAGATGAGTTCGAAATGTTATGATTAGTCTTATCGCCATGCTAAATTATGAAAAAGAAACTAAAAATTAAATTTCCTACACACAGGTGGATCTTCGAGAGGTGAAATTTTGCAACGGTTTTCCGATGAACAAAGGATACGTGTTGCATTTGTTTTGACTTGATTTATTGGAGCGTAGCTAATCTATTCTGACACGATTCCATTGTTGTGGAATGAGAACCGTTATCAAGAGGGCTGTAAGGTGCCAACCACCCAAAGAACCCTATTCTGACCTTTTCTTTTCACAATTTATTTACTAAAAACAAAGACTCCGGGTAGCTAAGGATTATTTTTCTGATATTTTAGGCGAGGCCGGCCAATTCCTGAGTCTGCAAATAACCAACTTACAACTATTAATTCCTTATACAATTTGACTCAATCAATATGAGTCTTCTAATGGAGTCGACTTTCGTGTTTCATTTGATTTTCCTTGTTACGTTACTGCATTTTTACACAACTTGTCTTGGATTCATATTGCAACACCAAATTAAAATGGAAGATAATTTAGTACGAATTGAAGAAAGCAGTAGCAGTAAGTATTGACAAATAATCTCTTAAGAATTCATAACTTTTGTTTATTAGATTGAAATCTTTCTGTAGGTCTAATCAAGAAAACTCAACCGGAAAAGGATGAGAATGTAAAGCTGACATTTACGGTGGAAATCCCTTCTGCTCTATTTCAATATGTATATGCAAGCAAAGCTAACATAACAGCATTATCCAAAATGAACGTTAAAATTAAAATTCTTAAAATTACAGGAGAAACTGATGAAAATGAAAGCCAAATCCAAGACAAGTGCACAGTTTTCAATGAAGACTCCAACCGATGACTTTCGTTACATCAGCAAAGGTCAAGTCAATCTACCACGGGTTCAAGTTCAGTATGCTGTCCAGAGTGTGTATAGCCCAAATGTGCTATGCTTTTACCTCTACTTTTATTCTAAAAAACGAGAAACGTTATTGCAAGCCCAGGATGAGAGGCAGGCAAAATGAAATTTGAATTGTAAAAATTCCAAAATTATACAGACATTACATTTCATATATACAAAACCGCCGGAAATAAATAAAAGTATAACAGCTTGAGGTCAAATTTATATAGTTGAATCTCTCTTCTAGCTTAAAAAAGACAATAAACTGAAATTTAAGTTAAAATAGGTTTGAGTTCTCATTCGACTCTGGATTTAAGGCTGGCGTGATTTGTAAATACTGTAAACTGTAGTTCTTAGGTCGGTAACCAATAAACCGAACGTCCTTGTGTCTCTAAGCGCAACGAGAAAGTTTGATCATTGAATTCAATTTTAGATTGATCGTCCTACTTTTATAACACCATGTGCTTTGAGACTCATGACGAGCAAGACGACGGACCAGGCCCAGGCTGTCCAAGTTCTTGTAACACGTGTCGCTGATAATAAGTCAAGTTTCCATTCATATTTAACATTGTTTTAAGAAACCAGATTAAAAATGAGTGCTAATACTGAAAAAGAAGTAAAATTCCTCCTGGCTCCTGGAGCCCATGGCCAAGATCGTAAACCTTCAACTACGAAGCAAATCCCACTCCATCGTGATGAATCTCGTCGTGCCTCTATCGTAGAATTAATTACTGACGTCAAAAAACACTATGAAGACGCTGTGAGACAATCAATTAATGAAGAAGAAGCGGGTGAAGATGACCTAGAAGAAATTATTCGCCTTCGGACAGAACGGATGCTAAATTTTTTTGCACATACAAAGGATGCAAAACGAACTCAAATGTTGGAAGAGTCCTTGATCCGCCGTCGAGTCTCAGAAGAATTGAGGAAAAATCCACCACCAAATATGTATACTCGACAATTTGATTTTGATTGGAAGGATACGTCAAAATATCGAAAACCTTATAATCAAAGGCGGTTGTCAAAATATGATCTAATTTTCCCACCTGTTGATATTTTGGTCGTGCCAGAATTTGATCAGGCATTACCTGGGATTGGAAGGACAAGGAGAGTGGATAGGGAATGCATTCCAGATCATGAATTGGCCCAAGAAAAAGTTGAATTTGTAGATGAAGTTGATGTTCAAAATCCTTTTGTAATTCCAGAGAATGTTCCAGAATTTATGGCCAAGATGGAAGCGGATAGAATCAAGGTAACAAAAAATACAACCGAGCAATTTTAGACTGCTAAGTTTGATTTTTTTATCCAGAGACGAGAAGAAGAGAAAAAAGTTCCAACAAAGGAAAAAATAAATATGTTTGCTCAGATGCAAAAAGAAGTCATGGAACGGATCAAACCTTACCAGACAAGAAAAGCTAATATTAGTAGGATTAAAATTTTAATTTATTCATGAGAACTTCCTTCATAGTGTTAATAATTAACAATTAATGCTTAATTAGCTTATAAATTGGATCCGACGAGTGCAGTTTTATGGGAAGCCAGTCATGGTTTACAAGTTACACATCTTCAAAGGGTTGCTCGCAAAGCTCATGGTAGTTACATGACTCATCGACGTAACGTTTTCTACGCTGAGGTGAATTTTTGTTCATTGATCTGATAAATTCATGATTTCAAAAAGTTTGACATGAATTTTTTCTCAGTATGCGATTTTCGCAAGACAAAAAGCTTTGCAAATGATGAGAGAAGATGAAGAGGCGGAAGAGATAGGGCTAAAGAATTATGAGTATTTGTCCAACTACACTGCAGAATCTCTTGATGTGTTTTTGAAACAAAATGACGAAACTACTACAAAGGCTAGTAAATTGTAAGTTACTAAAATAAGGAGTGTAATTTCAAGATAGGCTTGACGTATGACATGATTTCATGACAGAGCTGAAGAGAAAATGAAGGAAAACCTTGTACTCACGTCCGAAGTCCGAAATCTGAATTTAGAGACTTCTTCCCTAAAAAATGAGATATTAGGATTGAATGAAAGTTTGAAAGAATGCAAATTCTACATGAAATTTTTGGATGGAGTAGCCCGAGAGTTGATGAGACGAGATGAAGAAGAAGCTTATCGTCAGGAACGAGTATGCACACAAGCACGATAGTAATACACAAAACATAGCCCCGTAATTTCTAATTTTGTAAAATTAGAGACAAGCACAAATCAGGGAAGAAATTGTTCGCTATGTCCGTCAAGGAATGACAGTAGAAGAAGCTCAGGCCCAAATCGAAGAGAGCAACAAACAATATGCTAGCGTTCGACAACTTCACAATAAGCAATAAAAATAGTAATGAATTTTTATTTATAAATTGTTTTGCCCTAGCTGATTTTGAATTTTCTGAAATTAGTGAACACTGAGAGTGCAGAATTCATCAAGGATTTGTATGAAGAAGCCAAAGCTAACACATTGCATTCCCCTGCAGCTTCTCGTATAAATAATATGATTCGTCGAGCTTCTGAGAAACGTAATTCATTATATCATTATATTAATAGGTTAATTAATTATGAAGCTTATTAAAATTTTACTGATGCATATGTATAGTAATGGAAGGAGATGATTTTAATGAAGAAGCTCTGCTTAATGAATTGGATTTGGTTGGTGGGGATGAGCAAACGGATCGGGAGGAATTGGCTGGTACAGTTTTCAAAATTTTGAATATTTTCGTTTTATGATTTTTAATTTTGATGTATTTTTTGCAATTTCAAGGCCTCGTTTTTACAAAACCGGCACAACTTATGGATATTTACCTTGAAGTCGAGGATCAAAATTTGACTCTTATTCAGCATGCACAAATCAATGAAGAAATGCTAGAAGTTGTTGAGAAGCAAATTCGTGGTAGCAGGGTAATAAATTTTGACATTATTTCGTTGAACAAGCAAGCAGACTCAAAAAAGGTCATAAGCTTTTTCGTGCGTTGACATAAATGCTTTTCTTTTCTAAAAACAGAAAGACACTGAGTCACGCTCACGAGAACTTCGAGACACGATTAATTTGATTGAGTCTCAAACTGCTGCTACACAAGATCGCATTCAAACACTCAATCTTCTCATTGAGTAATTTTTCAAAATTTGTCCAGTCTTATCAATATGTTCATAATTAATTTAAATCTTTATTTGTCAGTATGTTCACCGGCGGTTACTACGACGTGAAGGGTCAAGAGAAACTCATGAAATTACTTCGAAAGCATGTCAATAGAGTTTACAAAGTCATCAGTTGGTAAATTCAACACACAAGACACGACATAACATTAAATTCAAAATTGTGAAAAATTCAAAATTATCTGCGTTTAGGCTCACAAGATGTTCATCTTTCCGCTGTCCTTATGTTAACCTCGATTGAAAAGAATTTTGAGGATACTGTCCGAGATTTGGAAAACATGCCAGCAGATGTTGTGCTCAGGATTTCTCGAGTAATCAACCAATTTTTTAAATCGAAATTTTCAGAACTGAAACATTAATTTAATTTTTCTCCAGGATTTGGACAAAGATCGCCGAGAATATGAAAGGCTTGAAGTAGAACAAGAACGACTCAAACATCGTGAAGACAGGATTGCAAAGAATATATTTCAGAACTGAAACATTAATTTAATTTTTCTCCAGGATTTGGACAAAGATCGCCGAGAATATGAAAGGCTTGAAGTAGAACAAGAGCGACTCAAACATCGTGAAGACAGGATTGCAAAGAATATGGCAAGGAACAAAGCTCCGCCCAAACATTGCAACAAGGTTACCAAACTGCACTTCACGAAAATATCTGTAGATATTTTCAAATTGCTTATGATTTTGTCATATTTAACAATCAAATTTATTTGCACAGCGAGGACGTCCAATGCCATTCCGCTCCAGGCCTCCAAAATTGACCGTCAGTATGACACAGCAAGATTTGGACAAGAAAGCCGAGGAGGACGAATACAATTACTACTTTGGAGAATGAAAGCATTTTTCCAAATGATTTCAAATACAACGCAAAAGTCAAATCTGAATAACAATGGTTGACTAAAATAAATCAAATTTTTCATTTCGATTGCACATCATCCAATAAATTTCAATTTCTACTAATTTTCTCCTATTCGTATGGTTACTGAACGGAGGAACTTGATTGTTTTAGGATTTGGTTAAAACTGCTTCGACAATTTGGAAACTTCATAAGAGCGTCTCCGTCTAACATTAAAATTTTCTAAATTCAATATTATAAGCCCCGTCAGTGGGTATTTTCCAAATTATTTAGAAATATTTGCCCAAAATCCCAAATTCAAAATCAGTGTGCTCAAAATTATCCAAAATTAATTCAGTTCACTCAAAATTGTCCACTTTCTAGACTAAGCTACTCGAACTTCTACATCTCTGATCTGGTCATGAATTCATTGACTTCGCCAAATGCTGAAACTCCAAGGCAAGAAGGCTTGTTCGGCTTTCTTCCCCTTGAGGTGAGAGATGAATTATGATTGGTTGATTTCTTCGTCTGTCTAATTCGAATTAACTCTTTTCAGATTAAAGTTGAAATTTTCAATAATCTGGCACTGTGTCAGAAAAATATAATTCGCAGCGTTTGTAAAAGTTGGGATAGTCTTGTGTCCGGGTTTTATGGTGTGACCCTTGTCTTAAGAGGTTCGATTGGCCCAGTAAAGACTTCAGATTTCCAAGGACCAATCAATCTTATTTTGCACTGTTACGATAACCCACTCCTAGAAGGATCTGGTGGTCAAGATACTGTCAAGAAGTTAAGGAGTCTAAGGTATATGCGTTGCCTCTTGGAACATAATTTCGTTCCTGTCCTTCTCAAATCCTATCAGTTGCGAATCTTAGAATTTCAACAATGTAGAGTCACGAGTCCAATTACCGATATGAACGTGTACCTTCCACCTGGAACTAGTTGGACAGATTACCTCCCATCACTGAGAACCTTAAATATAGACTTGGCAGATTTGGCAATTTTTCCTCCAACTGAACCTGACTTTATTTCCAGCCTTAACGCTCTCGTACCCCTTTTCAGTGGTAAACTCAGGGACCTTACCCTCATCTGCAGCGAAAGAGCAGAGCCCATGTGGTCAATCGAAAGTTTTGATCCTAGGATTTCAATTGAGCGACCAACAATCAGTCCCGCTCGAAAGCTATTCGAGGGACTTGTCAAAGGAAACTTTGAAACTTTGCTTGTGATTAAAATTTGGAATCGAGCTAATGGGCAAAAGGCTACGTTACACTTAGATCCATTGATGTTAAGAACTCCTGAGAAATTCTTGGAGAAATTCTCTGAATCTCTTCCTACACAATTGTTGGAATTTGCTGGAACACAAACACAACTCAAGAGCTTTTCGGTCTACGAAGAATTAAACCTTGTCCATAAGAATCAAATTTTGAGAGTCCTTAAATCAAATGCCAATACCCTGCAGACCCTGTGCATCGAACATTTGCTAAGTCAGCGGATTCATCGACCAGAACCCCCGAATAATGCCGCCGCCGTCACAGTGGAAAAAATACATTGGAATTTTGATGCAGAACATTTATCTTACCTAAAATCTTTGGAAAATTTGACTTTGCGACGGAGATCGAACTTCCGCTCCCGAGAGCCATACATTGGAATTTGGGCTGAGCTGAAAAATTTTCATCGTTTACCAAAGACACTTCGAGTTCTTTGTCTTTCATTGACTTTGGCTTTTCCAACTGAAGCACATTTTAACAGCACGGTCTTTGCATGCCTAGAAAATCTAGAAGTGTTTGAATTTTCAGCACTTCCTTGGTTTGCTTTTGGTGGAATTGGAACCTTTTACATGCATGAACAAAAAGTTAGAAATATCGTGAATTGGCTTCCATCCTTGAGAAGACTCGTTTTAGGAAATCGTACTGTTCCTCGTTTTCGAGCTCCAATGTCTCCGTTCACACTACCTGCTCAAGCCATTAATTGGATCTTATTCACTCCAGGAATTCGCTATTATTTATCCACAAATGATGATTCAAATAGTTCTTATCCCAATCAGACAGTTCCGATTGAAGTTTTTACTATTGAAATTCAGCCTTGGTTTCACCGTAATGTCACTTCTGGAGGTTCTGGAGATAACATTGTCATTGTCAGTCAATAAACGCAAATATTTTCAAAGACAATCTCTGTATTTGACCATTTTCTTGGAGATTAGAAACCAAAATTGCAAATTATTTGGCATGAAATCAGGTGTAATGTAATGTAATTTTAATTACGCCAGATTTGTGAAACTATTATGTAAATTGTGTCAAGCAAACCAGGGTTTCCAAATTTTCGTATTCTTGTCAGTTGTAAGGACGGAATTCTCAGAGTTGGAAATGGAAATGATTTTTCATACCGGGGCCATCTGTTCTAGCGTATTGAGTCAAATCTGTGAAATCCGGCAAAGCTCTGTGGATTTGAACCATTTACGCACATTGGATTTTAGTGCCAACGTGTTTTAGAGTTTAATTTAATTTATAGTTAGTTATTCAGTTCAGTTCCATAAATCGTGACAAGACAAGTGACCGTGACCATTCTTCGGAAAGGTCAGGCTAAGGATTAAAGTATTTCAAAAGTAACGATAACGAATTCGCTCAAGGCTTCTCTTGTGTCAAAACCTTTTTACCAAGTTCAATCGATATTGGCGAGTTAAGTTAACGTAACTTGCAGCCGGTAAGTACTTCATTCTAATTGATCATTATAGAATTTAGTTTATCCAGTTAGAAAGTTAACTTCTTAGGTTTTATAAAAGCCATGCACGTACTACGTACACATTTAGTTTCCTTGTATTGTAAGTAGTAGTTTTAACACGGGCACACAAACAATAACAAGGAGTATATCAATCTCCTAACATTTATTATTACTAATTAGTTAATTCCAATTTATTATTGTAACGAATTCTCATCTGCAGAAAATTCCATCAACTGCAAAATTTTATTTTTATTTCTTGAGAATCAAATCACATTCTGGAATGCCTTGAATAGCTTGAGCAATTTTTCGAAATCCAAGTAGACCCAATTTTGCCCCAGCAGCTTGACATCCAAAACGAACACTTGTTTCTGGATCGAATTTCTTGCTTAGTGCGTAAATCACACTTGCACAAAACGTATCTCCGGCACCTAAAATTAAAAGTAAGAGGGTATAATTAGTTATTTCTATTTAGCTATTGCATTAAGCACCAACTTACCCAAAGAATCGAGAATATTTTCAGGTGGATATGCATGAACATGTTGAGCATTTTGTGGATTTTCTCCTGCGATAGAAAAAGCTGCTCCATCTTCACCCCAGGGACAAATTATTAGAATTCTAGAAAACATCATGTCATACCTCTAAATCTTAACTTATCTTAGTTTGTAAAATTTCTAGTATGATCGACTCTACGATTTGACCTTGTGAACCCGGCCAGCCGGGATGCCTGGAATTGAAATTATTATTTCACGTTTCACCCGAGACTCCGAGTTCCACGCTAATAATGGATTTTATTCGTGTCACGTTTTGTTTTATTTGCCAACGCCAACATCACTTGTCACTTACCCATTTGGGAGTTCTTTTGCAAACAGTCTAGCTGTATCCATTGCATTCTTTGCTCCTCTCATGATGGAAAAATCCTTTCCAATAAAAACAACATCAGCAAATGGTAGTAAAGTTCCTAGACACTCGCGTGTTTTTTCCACCTGTAGAAATAGACACAACGACACAAGTGTAAAACCATTGTGCATGTGCTAAATACCTTTGCTCGTTCGTACATAAGAACAAGCGATCAATATTTGCAATACACGGACCGACCGGCCTTTCGTTCGCGGAACACGGAACAAGAACTAGACTTTCTCGGGTTTTTGTCATTAAACTTTAATGAAATGTCTCTGGCAACTCGGATAAAAGGAAAGGGAAGAATTATATGAAGGGGCTCTGTACGTACATAGTAAATTAAATTAGAGTCGACTGTCGACCTATATGCCACGGCACAATATAAAAATCTTCTTTGTCAATTCAAGTACAGCCCAGGAAATTGCCTGCTTGGGTAAATAAACCGGTGCGGTGCTTTGACTTACCTCTAAGGAGACGGGTAGAATTTTAGTCTTATAATTGAGCATGGAACCGGTGGAAGTGGACGTCGTGTCAGCCAGGTCATTCTTCCTTTGTTCATTGAACGTTTGAATTCTTTGAAGCATTTTAGGCAACTGTGTTTCATTTCTTCCCTGAAATTACATATTTCATTGTTAACTTTTTCTTTTTGAGGAAACACAAGTTTAATTAGTTAATTTTTGCCCGGATTTGTTCTATAACTACCTCGAAATGTATCCATGAATAATTCTCCAGAGCTATATTTTCCTCAAATTGCTGCGGGGTCAATTCTGGTAAATTTCCATTGTGATGAACAATGGTTCTTGAACCAGTTTCTTCACTGGAAATGACAACAGAGGCAGGGCTCTTGCAACAGTCCAAAATTGGACAATGATCGCTTGTAATTCCTCTTGAGGTCATGTCATCTCGGAAAAATCTATGGAAAAAATTAGTTGTGTTATTTCAATGAACTGGGCAGTCTAATTTATTTTGTGTTTCGCTACAACTAACGTGAGCAAGTGATCGTTTGCCAGAGTTCCAAAGTATTCCACTTTAGCCCCCAGATCAGCCAAAACGGATGCATTGTTGGACGCATTACCACCTCTTTCCCATGTTTGATTGTTGCACCTAAAATAATTTAAAGGTTATTACGATTTTACCTAGTTTGGGTTTACTCACCGTCACCAATTCTAAAATAGTAAGTTGTTTCGGGTGAATTTGTGAGTAATGGCTGTTTGACTAATTTTGCATCCGAACAAAGTATAATTTTTTAGTTCACTAATACAGTGAAGACTACAAGATTCCAGCGCATGACACACTATACTTAAGGACTTATTTAGCAACTCTGAGACTGAGTATAGAGTTTTTATTTTACTTGAGCTTAGCTATGTTTACCTTTGGTCACTATCTTCCAATGGGTACTTATTAACAAAATTCACAATATCAACACAATTTAATCCTATCATCAGATACATAGTTCGCGTTCGTAGTAATTGATGTAATACGTGTAATATACGGTAACACGATAAAATGTTCGTAATTTTGTATTTTCGAGTATATTATTATGCTATACTATTAGCTTATTTGCAATACACTACACTTAAAAAGTTTGCGGTTATCTGGTTTTTGTCGGTTGCGCTGAATTGCACTGTGCTGAAGGTAGAAATTTAGCCGGGTGCCGGGTTAGGCTCTAGACTGAACCCAAAGAAATGATCTTGAACTCTTTAGCCTTTACCCTTCCTTTTTTTTATCAATACTCAATGCGATAAGTACAAAATAGAGGCATGGTCAATATGAAGATGTAAAGTGGAAATACTGGTACTATTTACCTATTATGCTGAGTCCGGCAACCCACGGTTGAATCTTCAGCTGGATAAGCGTCTCACAAAATAAATGTCATCCACACAACAATGACCAGAAACTAGGATTTTGTTTACCATTGTATTTTCTAACTGATATGCTATGTACGCGCTTAAGGATCAGCAGTAATATTTTGATTAATTGAATTTTCTTGGTTTATAATAGATACAAAATTTTGTGGGGAAGGCAGGGAACTTGACTGGAGCTCATAACACAATAAATTTATCAACTACCCTACCCAACCAATCAGCCGTAAAGCTTAAAACAGATTTTCCGGATTAGCATTAGCGGAAGAAGATTAAAAATAAAATGAGTTTGGTTGGAGCGGGAGATGCAGCCACGAGTCCACTGGCAAATGCCGCCGGATCTAGCAGTACACAGCAGGCAGGGGCAGGAAAACTTCCTGATTTGGATGGGATTGAAGTTCGTGTTGTGAATGAATCAATTGTGAGTTATTTCTGTATTTGCGAAATAATGCCGAATTTTTTTTATTAAATTTTTATTATTGCTTTGCCCAGGGACGCGGTGTATTTGCCAGAAGAAAGTTTGAAAAGGGTGAAATTGTTTTCACTGACTCGCCAATAGTGAGCTGTCAATTTGCTTGGAATCAAATGTACAAGTATGCAGCTTGCGAATTTTGTATGAGGTAAGAATAATAGTTTTTTATGCATTGGATTTCTTGTGCTATAATTTTGTTTTATTTTAAATGACAGAGCTTTAGAATCAGCCGAAGAGAATGCAAGACGGCTGACGAATCAGCCCAGTATTCAACTACCATATCCAGAGTGTTGTGATGCAAAACCAGAGCTTCATGTTTCTTGTAATGAATGTGGGGTGAGTATTGTTGGTGAATTTTGAATTGGTGACTTTAGTACTAATTAAATGCATTTTTATCAGGCTACATATTGCAGTGTGGAATGCCGGGACCAGGCGTGGACTGAGTATCATTCAATTCTTTGCTTTCATTCCAAGGAACCTCCAGAAGATCATCCAATCAAAAATTTAGACTTGTAATTGGAGGTAAGTTAACAAAATTTCTAACCTATTTTTTTAAAGAAGAGAATTCAATAAATTTTTTGCTTTAGACTAATGCATTATCCACCAGAATCAGCAAATATTTTCTTACTGGTCAAATTATTGGTCAGATTGCATTTGGATAAGGATGGGTCTCTGCGTAGTCGTTTAAATAAAGTGAGTCCATATTACATCGTACATACTACAACTGACATTTCGAATTTATAAATGTGTTAATTGTTTGAATTTTTTCAACTTAGGATTTTATTCTATGTTTAATTATTTAATTCAGTTTTGCAACTCATCAACAAATGATAATGAAGATTTGGCTCATAAGATGTTAGGAGATGAGCATCGGGAGAGAATTCTTGGACTTCAAGCACTTGTTCAATGCGTCATCAATTTTGACAACATACAGGATGTGAGTACTAAGCCAAGCTTTTCAAGTACAACCTTTAACCTTAATGGTTTTTGTACCTTAGTATCTGGTACCAGAAGGATTTTTGAAATTATTCGTTCTTCTGGGAAGAAATGGACAAGGAGTTGGGACAAGTGCATTTGCAGCTTGGATTGAAAACTTTGAGAAATTGCAATTAGAGAGTGACATCAAAGACCCAGTGTTGAAACACGTGGACGAAATCTACAGAGCAATGGACAAACGTGAGTTGATTTAAAAAAAATTTTGTGATCAAATTCATAAAGTTAATCGAATTTCTAGATGTGGGACATTTTCTGGACAATGAGGGGAGTGCCCTTTACCCAATCCAAAGTTGGGTCAATCACAGCTGTGTTGCAAACACGGAGGTCAAATTTCCGTATAAGAATCATATCGTTGGACTTGTTGCTACAAGGGACATTGATCTGGGGGAAGAAATTACCATTTGCTATTTGGATATTTCGGAAGTTCAACGCTCGCGTTATTCCCGCAACAAGTTTTTGACGTTAGTCCTTTGTAGATTAACTACTTGCTTGTAATTAAATATTAAATTCATTAATTAAACTTCTAGGGAGCATTACCTCTTTGTATGTACTTGTGAAAAGTGCATTGAACAAATTGGACAAGACGATTGCACTAGTGATGAAGGAATGGAGGACGATGAAGGAGATGATGATGATTTGGATGACGATCTTGAGGATAATGAACTCAACGATTCAGATTTGAGCAATTAAAAATATAGAATCTATGTATTGATATGGCAGGAGTCAGTCCTTACTTTCATTGTATTGTAAATCGAAATCCCGATCAGTCTCAGATCAGATCATCCATCGCTTTGCTTTAGATGTAGTAACGTTTGTGAACGTGCTGACATTTTTACATTTCACATGCTTTTTGTTCCCAAAGTTATTACTACTACTGATATCACTCAGACTTTCAATTCTAAAATTCTCATATTTGTTAACCCATAATTACAAGTATTGTAATTTAATATAATGAACCCAGTTGTTATTTTTGTACGTAATTTGCTCGCGTCCATAATAATAGACTCCCAACCTCCAATCATCTTGGATAAGTTGTTTTAGTTAGTTTCAAGAACTTCAAGTCCAATGGTTGGTTCAACCTTGTTATTTAAAACAAGCATAACTTGAAAATGATAGATTTAGAAAAAATAGACATGTACTGTAGCTAATCTGTTATGAATTGTCGTGGTCTGCTCCTCGGTAAATTGTGTAATTCAATGTTAAATAATTGTTAACCTCGTTATACGACTGTGACTACGTGTATTCAAAAATTATTGTAATTTACTATGGAATAAATTTAAAAGTGTTAAATGTAAATTTGCGCAAGGCTACTTGCTGGATTTCAGATATTTGGAATAAATTACAAGAATAAAAAGTCAAAATTATGAGATTTTTTACCCACGAATCGCGCATAGAATTTTTACGTAGGCTCAGGCTTAACTCGATCCCGCTTAATTTGAGTGAGTGAATTTTGCAATGCCAAATTCCAGAAACCTCCCTTTTAATTTTAACATGTAAAGTGAGAGCCAAGGCTAAGGCGAATCAAAATCTTTGTAATTAATTAAATTAATAATTGCGTAGTTAGTTTGCTTAATTAAATCCAAGTGGTTGGGTCGTGTAATAAATTATTTTGGGCACATGAAAATGAATGGACGAGGGAGTAGTAGTAGTGTAAGTGGAAGATCCGTCATTCTTGGAGGAGAAGATTCCTCGGATCAAGGTTTTGGCAGTGGCAGTGGCAGCGACAATGGGCCGTCACCGTTGACCTTGACAAATGGGATTTTGAGTGCAGAAAAATTGAGGACACTACCATCTGCCTTTATTTCACTCACCCCAATCATGAGGGAATCTTTTCTGACCAAGGAATAGTGAGTAATTACAATTTATCAAAGTTTTATGAGTTATGTAGCTTACTTTGTTAAATTAATCATTTTGGGTTGATTTCAGTGTCTTCGTCGCCCGTCAAGAGGAAAAGTTGGGTGGGGTGTACGTGATACCTTCATATCAGTCATGTGATTGTAAGCAAATTGAAATTTTACTTTACCCTTATTCTGTAATTTTAAGAAGATTCTAATATTTTCTAATAATTTATCGTATCCAGTATGGTTCGGAGTTTTATTCGTTCGCAATGGACCATATCAAGGTGGGGTATTCCGGTTTACATTGAAATTTCCAAAAGACTTCCCGACAAGTACTACTCTTCCTGTAAGTTAGCCTTTGCCTTTGCCAAATTGTTTTGGATTACTTACTGTTGAAAATTCTGAATTATTGAACCATTTTTTTCTTTGCAGACTCTTACATTCCAACCACCCATATTTCATCCCTGCATTCATCCTTCCCGTGGTGTTTTTGATCTCAATCAACGTGCATTCAAACAAGGATGGGATTACCGAAGCCATAACGTGTCACAAGTGCTACGAGCAATGAGAACGAGCTTTTACAAAGTCGAGCCTACGTCTTGTGTGAATAAGCAAGCCCATGACTTGTAAGTTCCATTTTATTAATCGTCAACCACATAACAGCAACTTTGTAATTTGTAAAACTATTTGCTCATATTTGATAGATTGGAGAATGACGTTGCACAATACAATTCAAGATGCCAAAAAGAAGTAGAAGCGAGCCTTATGCCTAAACGCCTCTATGCAGAATGCCCACCAGAGTACAATAAGGATTCACATTGGATCAAGTTTTCACAGAGTGATAATTCTTCAAGGGAGTCATTTAATCTAAGGCAATCAGGAGGGGCCACACAATCTTCAAGTGTCCTGACTGATGTATTTAGCCGAAGTGGGTTGCAAAAAGGTCAAGGCATGAGTCAATCAATCAGTATGCCTAATTTCAAATAGAACAAGAATACAAGCGGAGCAAGGCAAGACAATGACAACAACATGTGATTCAAAAGTAAACTTTAATTTATTTTCTGCAAAGCAAAAGAACCTTAAGCCTAATTTCAAATGAAGAACAAGAAAAGAACCGGAGCAAGGGAAGGCAAGACAATGACAACAAACATGTGATTCAAAAGTAAACTTTAATTTATTTTCTGCAAAGCAAAAGAACCTTATTTATAGCATCAGTTTTGTTCAGTATCAAATTGTATTCCTCATCAAATCGAACAAATAAATGTGTTGTGATTTCACATTTCACAAAGCAGCAGAGAATTCTCGCTACAAAAATTTAGACTGCCCAGACACGGATGTAGTCAACTTGCATGGCTGCATCGTCCCCTTGCCAAGTAGAATTCCAACTATCTCTCGCTTCCCAGAAACTCAAGAATGTCTATGAAAATAATTCGAAATTAACACTAACATTTTTTTTCGACAAAAGTAAAATTTTTTTACCTCAGCCGTTCCCCATGGCCTAGGAGGGGTTGAATCAGTTGGAAAGAAATTTCCCCCGACAGCGACATTCAGAATAAAGTGAAACTGAGTAAAAATGGTTATTAATAGCTTCAGATATAGATCTTGTTCAATTTAATGACAATACTTACTTTCTCATCAAAAGGTGCCATTCGAGGATTCGTCCCATTTACCCAGGGATTAGGAATATCTTCTGGAAATGCACCCATTTCAAAGAAACCTCCAGGAGGTGGGGTTATAGTATTGTAAACAACATTGTCCAAACTAAATGTCATCCCAGCTAAAGGAACCAAGAAGAATTTTACAATTTATTCAGAAATTTGCTTTATATTTCTTACCGTCAGTCCATTCCAATTGATAAAGATGGAAATCTCTATCAAAACCTTGATTTGCAGGAGAATTTGTATGTTTATTGGTTGCCCAATAACCATTGTGTGGCCAGAATGGCTAAAATAAATTATGAATCAATGAATGACACAAACTTTTCAGTTCATTAGGCCAGGCTAAAAATAATTACCCCATAATGTAGAGTAGAACCAACTTGCTCGGTCCCAATATTTACCCCAGCTGGATTAAATAATTCCCGATTTCCCCGCGATTCCATAATGTCAATTTCTCCTGAAGCGGGCCATCCACCATATTTGGACTCTTCAGGCATCATCCAAATTGCTAGCAAAAAACAGTAATTATTTTAATTTCTGGAATTTTTAGACGGCTAAGCTAACCTGGCCACATCCAATCCCCATGGGGTATTTTAGCTCGGACTTCAACTTTGCCATATCGGAATGAAAATTTCCCCTTTGTTCTTAACCGTGCTGAATATGCAGGCTGCAAAATATTGGGATAACCAGCTTGGCGATCACAAGCTCCTCCTCTTGGTGGGTCAGTACAGCTTAAATGTCCAAGGTTTATTGTCATGCAATTGCCATTACGATTTTCAAATATTTTTAGCTTACCAAGTCACCCAATGATAGCCATTGTACAAAGTCTCCCAATTTCCCCCAAGCTTGTCAAGGGTCAGCGTTGGCTTAATGTGCAAAAGCCCATTTTTAGCATAAGCATTCACTTCGTCCCGATCGTACACTTGAAATTCATTATTCTAAAACAATCTTTTGTTAATTTTATTATTAGACTGATTTGTAACTGTGCTATGAGTACTTACACCACCGCCATTCATATTGGCTTCATAGTCCCAAACGCCCAAGAACAAAGTGTCAAAATTATCTTCAAAAATTAAATCCCCTGGGGCATATGTCTGACCAAAGGATGAAGTACTGATGGATTTCTGCTTGACCGCGGTGGCTGCAACAGCAGTTGCAAAGAATAAGAGTGCGACCTTCATGTCCAATTAAGTTTAAGCAGTCAGTGTTTAATTTTACTATTTACTTTTCACATAATGTATGCCAACTTTGCATGAAGTTTATATACTCAAAAATAATACACTCAAGTGGATTAAGCCAAAGCTGATTTTTATAAAAAGCCATACCTTGGGTGGGAACTGCTCGCGTGATAGTTATAACTAATTTTTTTACTAATAATTTACTAACATCATTGCTTCACCTAGACAAACTTCATTCCCACCGCACCCTAGGACATGACATTTGATTAAGCAGTCAGTGTTTAATTTTACTATTTACTTTTCACATAATGTATGCCAACTTTGCATGAGGTTTATATACTCAAAAATAATACACTCAAGTGGATGAAGCTAAAGCTTAAATTTTTATTAGAAAAGCCTTGCCTTGGGTGGGAATAAATTGCGTGATAGTTATAACTAATTTTTTTACTAATAATTTACTAACATCATTGCTTCACCTAGACAAACTTCATTCCCACCGCACCCTAGGACATGACATTTGAGTCGAGTACATGATTATGATTATAATTGCAAGGATATTGATAAATACAACAAAAAATGTCACTCAATTTTTCCAAGAGTGGTACGATCAGCAGCCAGCTGCATATCCAGATTGATGTTTTAGAAATGTCACTTTTTGACAGTTTGAGCTCTTTTAAATGTAGAGAAGAATACATATAGCGTGATCAGATCAAAATAAATGCCCTTTGTCTAACTTGCGGCAGGTGTGTCGAAATCGCAATCTGAACAGCGTAGTTTAGTCTGGAATTTCGGGGATTAGTGCACCTCAGATTGTACATTGTGTCCTCCAATTAACTCCTTCGTATTTGATTAATGAAACATGACCCGGATTTCTGAATTTGTACTCATAATATTTATTCGCACTCACGTTACGTCCATTGTAGATGTTATGTTTCCCCATGAATCATGAATTAAATGTTCTTAGTTTACGATAGTTTTTTTATTACAGCTGAATCTCATTGTGGTTTGTCATTCATATGGGCTCCTCAGATTCTTGTTGTTTTGTCATTAGTATTTTCATTAATGAGCTGGATATCTTTATTTCAAGCACTTTAACTTCTTGAATGAGTTCAATTGAGGCTTTAGCTGGAATTTAATTTACATCAATTGAATTTTTACTCACTACGGAGATTGTGGTTTAGCTTGTCTGAATTTACAGTAGCTAACAGCACTAGCACCTTAACACCGAAAGTCTTAGCCTTAGGTGCACTGCATTCTCGAACAGAGCTTGAGCTTCTACGCACTTAATAGACACTTAACTTTACTTAATTCTTTCCAAAAAACATGATTTTAAAAGTAGTTAGGGTTTTGCTGTTCCTCATGGTCGTTACGATTGCTATTGCCCAAGATTTTGACAAATTCTACAAAAGGTCTCAGATTGTGAAAAGAGGATTTGCTCCAGGTTAGAATTCAATCTGCCATTGCAATTGTTTAATTGATGAATTTTCCATAAGGTTTGTTATTTTGTCAGGAAGCCCATCAAATGTGAAATTTGACCAGGTCAGGAAATGCATAGATGACACGAAACGCATTCGCCAGGATGAAGATTATGGAAAAGTGGCCAAAAACAATGTGAAGAATATGCTGAGGAAAAATCAATGCGAAGAAATTTTATACGAATTCGCTATCAATTCCTACGAGCTCAATGCAGAAGAATCAAACTATCTTTTTGAACTTGGGTGGAGTACCTGAATTCTGAACATATTTTATTTGAAATTTCTAATATTAAAGCGAAATATTAGGAGGATGTAAATTATAATTTACTAGTGAACATTTTTTACTGTTATTTCAAGGTGCTCTGCGCTGAGTCCGAATTCCGAAATAACGGTTCCCCCATCAAACTAACCACAAAAAGCCTCAAATCCCAGGGTGCTGATAATGCCATGCCATGCCATGCCATGGCCATGTCATTCCTGGATGCAATTTTTCCAGGCTTAACTTTCCCAACCCATCCAGGGAGTGCATGCAGTGCGCTTTCAATACATCACTTCCAACCCCTCTTCCAGATAGGGAAAAAGTTGTTATGGGACTTTTCTCCATTCATCTATGAGAATTAAAGGGGCTATTTATTTCAGTTTTTCTGAAGTCCATCCTCTTCTGCAATATATTTCAAGTGCACTTGCACTTTTACTTTCCTTCCTGAAAACCCATTTTCAAAAGCTTTTATATTTTCTGGGTTGCCCAGATAAAAAAAAACCCCGTAAATGTCAATGTCACTGCATTTGAGTCTCCTATTGTCGAGTGTATTATGAAGAAAGTGAGACACAAGAACATAGGAAAGGAAATCGGGTTCTTCGAATGCATTTTAGAACGCTTATCTGGATCATCACATACTAATATACATTTTATATTTATGTGAATAATCTATATGCGATAGAATATGAATTACACTGAAATACCTCTGTAATTCAAATTAGTTTTTAAAATTCTATGTGAATTTGGTCACGATAAAATCGTTAGTCAAAAAGTTATATTAAGGGAACCTAATTTTTTTCTTAAACAGTCAGGGAACCTTAGTGAAAATATCGGAGTTGTTTGCGAATAGCTTTCTCAAAAACAATTCTTTGAATAAACAGAGGCAATGATTTACGTCAAAATAGTCTTGGCTCAACAATGTTTTCTTCGAGTTGTACTTCCTCATTCAGTTCTCGTAGTAAATATTCCATGCTAAATAGGCTATACTCCATTTCACTCCTGTCCTAAGTAAGCTCTACTTGAAAATCCTGCAAATTTTGAGTTTTTTTATAAACTGGCTTTATTGTGGAAACCGTTCATTTGGAAATTTACCCCTAGTGACACTGTGCTGTTTGAGCCATGGTATCCACAATCCAGAAATCCCTTTTTATCCTCATTGCTCTTGTAGGATTGTCTTTATGTGCTCTCACATTTTTAATCCTTCACATCCCCAATACACAGTTCTATCAAGAAATCCCACCTGAATCTACGGATGGTTACTCAAACTATGTACTATTGGATGACACATCCATTGTTCAAAATATTAGTGCTCAAATTGTAGAATTCTTGAAGAATTCTTCTGCTTTACAGGTCATTGCCAAGAATGAAACCAAATTGCCAACAATCTACCTCATCACAGCGACTTATACAAGACCTGAGCAAGTCCCTGACATGACCAGATTGTCATATACCCTTATGCACGTTCCTTCTATTCTTTGGCTTGTGATTGAAGATGCCAAGGAACTGAGTCCAAAGGTTGCAGAAATCCTTCAAAGAGCTAATTTTCCTTATATACACTTAATTGCCCCTGCTCCTCCAGAAGCTATGTATAAAAATAAAACAAAGGCTCGTGGCGTCTCGAATCGTAATAGGGGCCTTCAATGGTTAAGGGAAAACTACGTTGATCCAAACGGTGTCATTTATTTTGCTGATGATGACAACACTTACGACCTTAGATTATTTGATGAAATTCGAAGTGTAAAGACTTTTGGAGCGTGGCCAGTAGGTCTAATCGCAAGTACTGGGTTATCCAGCCCTGTAGTAAGGAACGGTACTGTAACTGGATTTTACGATGGTTGGCCTGGTGGACGTAGATTTCCCATGGGTAAATAAGTTAATGTAATACATTGCAATTTAGGATAATTTTTTATTTTTAACATTTAGATATGGCCGGATTTGCATTTTCGGTTTCTCTTTTGTTAAAATCTCCAAATGCAACGATGCCATTCATCCCTGGTTATGAAGAAGATCGGTTCATCAAGAGTTTGAAAATTGAATATAAGGACATTGAGCCAAAAGCAGATAATTGTACAAAGATATATGTTTGGCATACTCAATCGAAAAAGAACAAATTACCAGTCCGGGCTGATGCGACTTATAATGCTACAAATATTAAGATTTTGTACGATTATTTACTCCAGGGAAATCCTAAATAGAAGTATTTTTATATTTATGCTAAAGTTTAAGTTTTTTTAGACCAGACCTGCCTGTATACGTCCATTCCATTAAGGTGGAATGGCAATTGTCATTTATCATATTGTTGATCTCTGAGTAGACAGGACTTTGCTTGGGTTCGTTCACGCGCTCTTACCTTAATTACTGTTGTTCCTTCAAATGTCACTTTACTTCACTCAGGAATTTACAAGGGAAAGGCCGTGAGGATGACATGGCTTTTCTTAGAAATACTTAGTCTGGTCATTCTTTGATTTTATCGCAACCCTAATTTGTAAATCATAATTTTGGAAGTGCAGTCAATTTGTGCTAGCTAAACGTTTAAAAGCACTTTTAATGTGTAAAAAACTCTAAAAACGGAAACACTATGTTAAAATAAGTAAATAATTGTGAAATATGTAAATAAATGCAACATTTTTTGGAATAAATGCTACTGCTGGGCATTAGCATTATTGTTGTTACTCCACCTGCCATGCCACTGCCACTGCCTTTTACATTAATTTTCATTGACTTCCGTGGAGAGCAATGTGTTTGTGTTTTTCCCCTCATAAATTTTCTTGCATGTTCCGTCCACGTAACGTAGCATAACTCGGTCTCGGTGTGAGGGCAATTTAACTGTATATTTTCCACTCCAGGAATCGCGGTAGCACTTGAGGGTTAAAAAAGTTGAAACGTGAGATTCCCTTCTACCCCTAATTACCCATGAGAGTCAAAGCCAAAACCAAAGCCAAAGTCAAGTCGTCGTCATTCATTTATTAGCTCCAAGGGCCGCGGCCGACAAGACACTAATTCCACATACTCATGTTTTATGAGCTACCAATTGAGTCAAACCATATTTGAACATGAGGGCGAGGCACGCATAAGCACATGGCATCTTGAAATTTTTATCAAAATCAAAATACATGTATGCAAGGTGGTCAAAATAAGTAGCTAATATTCTTAGTCTCGGTGTTATTGTGTCGTAAGTGCATTTTTTAAAGAATGAGTTAGGAACCTTCACATCTCTACATTTGAATTTAATCCGTCAGTTTTGCCACACATAAAAATTGACCTGATAGTGATCTAGAACTTGAGATTCAAGTATCAGAGTCAAAAATTAAAAAATGATTCGGGGCATCTAGTCCGGTCAATGGAAGGCGGAACCGATACAAAAGGAGGTTTTGCTTCATAATAACGACTGCGAAAGTGACAAATGGGATTAAAACACGAATTGAGTCATTGTTTTTATAAATGAAATTAAGATTACAATAACTGTATCAGAAACTCCTACAAAGCCTAAGAATCACCTAGTGGAGTGTTGTTTTATCATGCAAACTTCACAATTATTCCAATCGCGTTTAACTTTGCAGCAAGCTTTAGTCAATTCAACTCAAACCAAATTAAAATTATATACTTTGAACGTCCATGCATGGAAACCGGATGTAATTTGCTTCGGTTCTTCGTTTTGTCGCCGTGCTTCCTTAGAGAACCTCCATTCTTTATCCGTTGGCTCTTGGCTTTGGCTTTCAGATACTTTGCATACAATAAAATCCAAGGCGGGTCCGATCGTACGTGGTCGTCTATCCAGCAGCCAAAAGAACATAATTCCAATTTTCAAGTTAGAGAATGAAAGTGAATCGTGTTAGGTCAATTCAAGATTTTATTTTGACCACTCTTCTTTACTTTTGATTTAAAAACATACACCAATCTAACACCGTACAAAATGACACTTTTATATGATGGGAATAAATTTAAGTTTAAAGTTTAAGTTTTTATTTAAATTTAGTTGTCTTAACGGACTCGGTCTTAACGGATTTTTTTTTAAAAAAATAACCCTATTCTTTTTGTTTATTCTCAATTCATGCGTAACGTAATTTACCCATGGGTCGGACTCGGAGGAGGATGTGATGTGGTCGACCGAAACAGAACGAAAGAAAATTCAATGGAAAAGTTGTACCGAAGCGCAGAGGTGTACGTGATCTCCAATGTAGTACAATGTGTTTGTATTGTACTCTATATTGTTTTGAACCAAATGATGATCCTTGTATAAATTATATGCTTTCAACCCTAAATACACATAATCAGTCTCAGCAAACGCACCTGTGGAGTGGAGAGGAGGTATAAATTACACATCATAATATCCTCTGTGTCCACTGAACCGAACTTTACGTACATAAAATGCATAGTGCACTTACATTGTTATTCTTTGTCATCCTGAGAAATTTTGTCGACAAAAAGCGAAATGAGTTTAAGAATATTCTCGATTCATCTTAGGATTTCGATCTGCGATGTTAAAAATACTTTCAGCTGGTTAGACGTAGTTAAACCGACTTATTTCCAACTCCTGTGATGTCAAAATATTTATAACAGAGTATTTTTCGTAATGTCAACAAATCTATCAAATTTCACAGGAAAATTCGGTAGGAAATATTTTCACACTTCTAAAAATTTGGCTTAAACAGAAGATTAATTCTTTGTATAAAGTACGCTATTCCAGAGTGAGTCATTCAAATCCATTCGTTATATTTCGTAAGGACTTTAAAATACGAATGCATTGTTACAGCTGTTGAGTTGTCCAGCCTAAACTTGCTCGAAACTGCCAATAATAGGTCAGACATGCCAGTCATAATGAACTTAGCTATACACGAATAAGTTTGACAATTTCGGTGAATTACAAAAATAATTTGTCTTGTCATACCACATTACAATCATCACTTCCCTTATCCTTTGTGGCTGACTAGTCTCACCCTCTAATCTCATCTCAACATTTGTACCTCGTAAGTAAGTACGTGGGGTACGTCAAGGCGTGAATTTCTCATGCTGAGATAATTCACAATTCACACCCCAACCCTAGCCCTGTGCTCCATTTGCTTCTCGTTTCTTTTCTTTTCTCCCGACTAGAAGTAAAAAGTCAAAGTCAAATCCAAGTAAGAGATCAAGACTCTACCTCCCTCACTTTCAGTCTTCCTCCGACAACCGGCTCATCCACACGAAACACATTGCTCCGGTTTTTTTAAAAATTGTCCAAGTTCTTTTTTACTTCATATTTTTATAACATAACTCGGTCTGGCTTTTTTACCCTGGAATGGGGAAAGTGACAATAAAAAATGGTATCAATGTATGCGAGCGTGCTGCTACTTTATTGTTTCGTCATCCTAGAACCAATTTCAACTCTAGGTCTAGGCATGGTAGTGGAAGAATCGGAAAACCGCTCTTCGGGGTTGACAGTGGCAATGGCAATGGCAATGAAATCCAAAGTCGTTAAAAAGAGCGAGGAAAAGTTGGAAAGTGCGAGTACGAGTGAGAGTGGAGAAATCTATCCCTTGTGGCCTATCAATATTTCTTCATCCCTACTGCCATCAGAATGGAGTAAAAGTAAAAAGAGTGAAAATAGAAATAATAGCGGTGAAAGTTTGAGAGTAAATTCTTCCGAGGAGAAAAAATCTCCCCTTTTCCATGGAAAACTCAACAGCCTCCCTCAATCATTTGTGAACTTAAAAATATTCTGGACAAAATTCCAACGTCAAAGCAAAAATTGGAAATTCGGGAAAGGAGTACAAAATTATGCACAGGTAAAGTTCTCCCTTCACTCTTGTATCATAATCCTTTAATCTTTACTTTTTCTGCTTGTCAGGAGCCAATTTCTCAAGTCCATTGCAAATTCCATGGTCATCAGAAGCATATTGCACCAGGAGACCTGCGACCGATGGAATATTCACTCAGCCTTCGGACTTTAAACCAAAATAAAACTGGAGCAGCCAAAACCACTTGTCGAGATCTGAATGAAAGCACAACAGCTGAATTCAGAGCAAATCCATTGAGCCAAATGTTCATCGCAACAATACTTCGAAACCGAACTGAGGATGATTTGAGACTGATTTGTGAATCATCGACCTTAATCCTGCAAGAGATTTTGCAATCCAGTGGTACAAAACAATTGCATTGTTCCCTCATATCTTTATCTAGACGCGTAAAGCCAAAGCCAAGTATTTCTCAGGACAAGCTCCGAATGAATTCTTGGGTTCTTCAAGATAATTTCTTGATTGCCAATTTATCATGGCCTTGGCCTAAAGATCATAGTCACGGCCATGAATATTTTCACTTGACTTGGGAAAAAGTCGGAAGTGGAATAGCTGGGAATTTAGTCACAGATGAGAATACAGCAACGATTACTTTGGATCGGGAGCCAGGAGTTTATTCGATTCAGGTATTAATGACGACTAAACGAAAATAAACTTGTAGTAATGTAGTAAATAAGATTTAGTTAAAATTGCGTCTTTCATAGGTAATCATATTGGACATGCATAAAAATTCAACCCAAGATAATAACCTTTCTGCACTGGATTTATTGGAATTGCTCTCTCTTGACTCACAGTCACCACTTACTAAACCTGGAAAATTAATTGGTTCAATAATGATGAACACAAGTCAAGCCCAAGCAGCAAGTCAAAAAACTAATCCGAACATTGCAATCCTTCCATACAACCAGAAATCTGCTTTTGTCGTTCCCAATACCGAAGCTCTAAAATTGAATACAGTGAATTCCAGTTTAAATAATTTTACGATTGTAGCGAAAACTAAAATTAAACAGCGAAAGTCCGCACTGCCTGATTTTGGGGCGGCTTCCAGTGAAAGTGACGCTAGTGCAGAAAGTTTGAGGCAGAGTGATCACATCGACGGCAACGGCAGCGACAACAGTGACGGAATTATTATTGTCGTGATTGCCTCTTTGAGTGTATTTCTTACCTGTACTTTAATTTTCTTAGTCTGGTTGAACTCATCAAAACTCTGCATTCTGTGGTCCAGACGTGAAATAAGAAGAACCAGATTCTAATGCGCTCAAGTGTAAATTAAATATTTCTGTTGTTTCATGAATTTGTACTAATAAAGAAACAAAATAATTTGCTCTCAATCAGTCCAATTTGATATGATATCTGGGAAAATATTATAGTCGACTAATTCTATGAGTTCACACAAATAATATATTTTATTTTTCGATAATTCTAACGGTAAATAGAAATGAGGCGAACTATAGATTCGAAGAATTCAAGGATTTAAGATTTAGTTTCTATAATCGGCAGGCAAGTCAGAAAGCAGGAATAAATTTTACTGAAAAATATTTCTAATTCATTGCAACATTAAGATTCGATTTGAAGTATTTCGTATGGGTCTATAGTAATAGTAGCATGAATGACTTTGGTATACATTAACTACTACGTTCCTGGCAACTTTCAAGATTATTAAATGATATTTTGAGTGGAGTGAATCTTTGATATTTAACTGGCTTCTCCGAGGAATTTAACCCTACTCAACACTGCACTAGCTTGACTTCCCGGCTTACCGCGGCACTTCACTACATTATTGTATTAAAAGGAAATGAGAAATATTGAGACAAGATGTTGAGTAACAACTAAATTGGTTCTCATTCCATTGCATATTGCATTTTCGTTGAATGCTTGTAGAAACATTACGGGAAGCAGTAGCAGTAGCTCAACCTCAACAACACTTGAGATTTGACCACTTGAACCGAACCCAAACACAAAACTCGACATTCGTTTCGCCCGAATCTTATTGTTCTCAAAAATATAACATTCTCATTCTTGAGTGCATAACGTACAGATCAGGAGTCAAAATATTGTAGCAGCTTCTTAAAAACAAGCCAGTATTCAAAATTAACTCTACTCTATCCTAATTTTATTTTCCTCGCCTCACCTTTCGATTCATTGTTGTGTGTCTGGCAATGCAATACGTCTACCTTTTACCTCACTTTACATCCGTACATAGAAAAAATACAAGAACTCGTCTCACTCAAGTGTCTCACTTGTGTCAAAATAAAATCATTAGATCTGCTGACGTAAGGCGTGCAAAGAAATTCAACAGCAACTTTTCAGTGCAGTAATATTGACATGTCATTCTCTTCAATTTTCAATCGACAAGGAGTCCGACATGGTAGCTTTCTATGATATCCTAACCTTTGACATTTTTGGGGAAACTTTTGTGGATGAAAAAATAAATACACATTTATGGTACATAGTAATCGAACCCTTGTCTTGTATATCCTGTATTTCGTCAAAAAATTACGAGTAGTCATCAAGAACTTTTGAACAAGAACAATAATGGGATGAAAATAAAAAGAATCGAGCCCACTTACAAACAGAAACAAGAAACAGTAGTTCTCTTCACTTTCAACCTGCTCCAAAAAATTTTCTGCTGAAACTAGTCAAAACGATGGCAAAGGCTTGGAGTGGGCAGAGCGGATAGCGAAAGTCCAAATTAAACGCATTTCTGGCTATACGTCCGAATCGAAGAGTGTTGTAAGTTTTGGCTAAAAATGTAAAATAAAATTTCCATCATAGCTGGAAAAGAACCACCGGGAATTTACAAATACTTACTTGAGCCTCGATGAATGATGTTCATG
Source organism: Thalassaphorura encarpata (assembly GCA_009869925.1). Taxonomy (NCBI): domain Eukaryota; kingdom Metazoa; phylum Arthropoda; class Collembola; order Poduromorpha; family Onychiuridae; genus Thalassaphorura; species Thalassaphorura encarpata. The sequence continues at coordinate 34,454 of WJEZ01000085.1, forward strand.
TTCTTGATGGATGATAGAACAATTTCGTGACCACTTGGGCCCAACGATTGTGAAGTTTCCAGCTCAATAACTCCATCAGAGTAACCCATTCTGGTCCGAGCTGAAGAAAACCAAATGAATTACCTAGTGTTCGTGCTTGCTCGAGGTCAACTTAAATTAGCATTCTAACCTAAAATTGTATCTTCGTCGGTTCTTGGGTGATGCTCCATACGGTCAAATTCATTCTTCATGGACGGAACAATGATTCGGATAAATCTGGTTGTTCTTTTGGAGTCTGGCCACTCCTGTACACAAAAAACAATGCAAATTAAGAAAATACAAACAATTTCCAGAAAAACAATTCAAATCGACTTACATAAATAATTGCTCCAAGATCTTCACGATGATCGTCTTGCGTTCTGTAAGATCGACCCTTACGTCCAGGTTTTTGCTCCTTTTCGTTGTCAAATAATTTGTACTGATTGTCCCAAAAATTAGTTTTCAATTTTCCAACGGAAGCGTCAGCATTTGTTGTTAAGTCTGTAGCATCGACACTAATAGCAAAGCCCTCATCATTCGGCACTGCGATCATCAGTAAAATCTAGAAAGATCAGCAAAAATTAGCTTAATTTTCTATCTACACTTGAAACTTAAGAATTCACGATTAAATCAAGAACGTAAGAACTCACCCCCTTTTCCCCGGGCACTTGCAAGTGCAGATAGAATTTACGATTTCGTCGCACCACTCGACATTGCATTACGTAACCAATCGGAGAAGGCATTTTGACAAACTTGAACAAATTCTCCATTATTGCCGAAGGATTTAGTTTCCATTGAACCACGGATAGTGGATTTTCGCTGATGGATAACTAGAAGTAGAAAAAGACAGAAAACATAAAGAATGACAATAGCAAATACAAGTCCAGTGCTCTAGGTGGATAAAATTAACCTACCTCATAGAAAGAATTAGCGAGTTCCAGATTTTTGGATGGAAAAGAATTCTGTCTGTTCGGAGAAATTGTTTTATCCAGAAAACGATACAATCGCTCATCATAATGAATGATCCTACTGGCCGTTTTGGGATCCCCCAACTTCAAAATCTCTCTGAATGGTGGAGATGGACCCGGGGAAGGAATCACGACGTCTTTGCCATTTTCTTCTGAAGGTTTATCCTCAGCATCCGTCTCTGATTCTTCGGGGATTGTGACCATCGAAGCATTCGGAGAGAATAAGATCCGTTCTGGAGTAAATCCATCGAGTCTAGCACCTGATATTGTTGGCAAAGAAGAACTTCTAACAGTCTTATACAAAATAGGGTATAGTTCGGATACCCTGGGCACTATTTTGGCGATGGCATTAATTTTCTTATCCATACTTCATTAGCAGCAACAGTGCAAACAAATGCTGCACTTACGCACTACCTTTATATCGCCGAACGCCTTAACCGGAATTTCAAATGTGGCAATATCCTTTTAAAGTTATGAGGGGAGATTGACCTTAACCCGTGACCTTTCACACAATTGGCCTGTTAGAATAATAATTTCCAGTTTCCAGAAATAATAACTTGTCTACTGCATTCGTTCCTCAAATAGTTTTCAAATTTCTCCGCGCGCGAAAATGCGCAGCTAAGAAAATGAGACACCAAGGAAAATTTTCCCCGTGAAATTCAATTTTAGCGTCACAGTCGGCCATCTTGGTTTCTGAATTTAGCAATAATTTTGATTTTGATTTTTCTGAAAAATTACATTAATTCATTCAAAATGTAAAGATCTTATGATTCACGACTGAACGCTTATAAGAAATTATAGCTAACTGATTTTTATACAAATTGAATAATTAGTTGACTCTCTCCCTCTCCAGGTTCACCGACACCGACACCAATGAGTGGAGTTGACCTAAGAATATTATTCATTTTTGCGCATTTATTAAGCATGATCATGATATTAACACATACATTATAGTAAAATCGTGAAGAATTGTCCTAGAATTTGGTCATTGCACTTTTCACTACTTGTTTGTTATTGAGTCGTAAGTGTTTGTGAGAAGTTCTTCCGAGATTTCATGCGTCATCGTTTTATTAAGAACTTAGAATGTCAACAACAAGTCTTGGGACTTTGACTTGTAGGAGAATGTTTTTTTACTAGTACCCGTTGCTGTAAGTAAGTTTTGCATGTAAGTTCGACGGTTTGTAGCGTAGCTGTAAGTGGCTCGCTATACTAGAGAGGAGTCCTTGCTATTCTCCTATTTGCAAATTCTCACTTGTCGTCTTTCTGCCAACAATATTTTAAACCCCCTAGATCGAACCACCCACTGGGCTGGACTGAACCACTGAACAGTACATTACAAAAGACGGATAAGGGTAACTGGCCTAATTACATAATTATTCTAACCAAGAGTCCGGTCCAAGGGGAAGTCAGAACAAGGAAGTGACGTGGCTGTGTGAATGTAATTGTGAATCTCGAACCATCTCTACAAGTTATCAACACATTTCGATTTCAGCAAAACTCATTTGAACTTTTCAACATCGACTATTCTATCTAAGAATCCGAATCTAAGGTAAAACATTTAATTTCAATTTGATGTAGCAACTACATGACTGTAATTATCAGTTTTACCAAGCTTCGGAACTAAAAGAACTGAATTGAATTGAAAAATTGAAAGTAAACTCCATTCTGTCCTAAATAAATTTCCAGATGGGTGACAACATGCAAGGCTCTGGTAATGGAAATCCTGGACAAGGCTTCTCGATTGGTGGTGGTGGAAACAACATTCCTACTGGGGTAAGCATAAAGCATAAAGTAAAATTAATTTTTGCCTTCCCCTTGGTCTAACATAAGCATCCTAATTGGCTACTTCCCCATAGGGTAATCTTGCTCCAACCAACTTTCGTGTCGTAGAACCTTTTATCATGATATCCAGTGATCCATATTTGAACCAATTTGAATTGGCTAACTTGTATGCCAGTGCTCCCCCAGGGGTAATTCACCCTCATGTTTTCGTAAGGTATCCACTCCCAATACCACCCCCAGGAAATATTGGTCAACCCTCTCAATCTGCTCTTGGGTACGGATTTCCCCCATCTGGAACTGGAACTGGCACTAGCACTGGATCACTTTATCTCCCCAGGCCAACGCCTTTGAGATATCGCCATGTTCCATCTGAGAGTGGATCGCTTTACATGCCCAGAGAGCCAGCACCTGCTCATCAGAATCAGTATGCTCCAACTGGATCTAATACTGGAGCACTTTACATGCCGAGAGTGCCAACGCCTTTGAGATTTCGATATGCTCCAGCTGGAGCTGGGCAACTATTGGCTGCAGCAGCTGCTGCTCCTGCTACTTCGCAGCCCAATTGGGGAATGAATGCTTTTAACCAGAGTGGGCCTGCATTCTCTCCTCCTCAACTCCCAGCGGCTGTTTGGCCAAGTTATTCCAATCAACAACACAATTGGGATCAGGATCAAGGGTCAAATGACTGGTCTTCCGCTTTCCAAGAAGGACAAAGAAGTTATGCTCAAGTCCCTGTGGCTGTGGCTGACTTCTCCGAAGATTCTACAGACACAGAGGATGATGATGATTCTGCTGCTACTGTTGGCGATGATGACAGTGATACTGGCACTCATACTCATACTGATATGGAGCCTGAAGAAGCGACTGATGAGGAAGGAACAGAGGGAGAATCAGGGGAATCTGCCCATGATGAAGGAGATCCGGCGGGAGCAGCTGCTTCAGGACCGAGCAACAATATGGTAGCTAGGGCTAATGCTGTTGCTGAGGGTGAGGTTGCAGCAAGACGTCAAGAGAGGGAGAATTTTCTCAAACTCCTTGAGCCCTTGGGAGTTATCCGTCCTAAAAAGTAAAGACACCAGGGAGGCAACATCCAGGTACAAATATAAAAATTATTCGAGGAAGTACCATTATAATATTATTTCCAATGTTCTGGCTTTAATTTTAAATCTAGTGAATTAAATGAGTCAAGAAGTTGATAGTTTTAATGATGAGAAGCCTTATTCTACCAGAAACTCGCAAAACTAAACTAAATTAAGACTAAGATTCAAGTTTAGAAGTCTAGATAGACCATTTATAAGAATCTTGAATTATCTTAGATGCAGAAATGTTTATCGACAAATTACTATTTGTATTTGAGATTAATTTCAGATGCTCCTGATAGTAGGAAAAAATTGAATTAATTATTGTACTAACAAAATGTAAGAGCTGTTTACTTATTTATTAAGGCGAAATATTAACTCATGATTGGAACAAGGGTGTCCACCACATCGTTACATTTAGTGGTGGTGCCTGTCTGCACATAAAATCCTAAATCACAGTTATGTCCATCCATCTTGCCACTATAACTTATACGCTAGGACTATTGTTAAAATTTTCAAGCTAAAATCATTCAAAAACTAAAAAATACAATTTAAAATCAAAACATCCACTATCGTTTCCTTAGAATGAGTCTACAAACTGAAGTATATTTTGGTAAGTCATGACAAAATAATATTTAGCTGTATGGAATGCTAATAAATTTAAACATCATAAGGAATCATGAGCTAAGGACTAGTTTTACATGTCAAGACATGGCTTAACTCTAATCTAAGTAATTCTAAGGAACAAATTTAATGTTAGTAGATTTATATAGTAGCAACTAATTAAATTGATTAAATTCAACAAATATTTAATTGTTGTAATCCTTAATTTAATTTACTCCCCCTTCCCCCGCCTACAATTGTCTATTATGGTCTAATATCAGTCCAGCTCATTGAGCCACATTGGACGTTGTGGCCTTAGTCAAAATATAATTAATTAGATTTTGTATTTAATGGTTCTTGGATCCGTTCTTGACTGCTGTGGCGGCAGCTGCTCCTCCAGTTCTACCTCTGAAATTGACCATTCCAGATGTAAATCCAAAGGAAGCAGCAAGTCTTCGTCCAACTTCTCCAGGCACGACACTAATAATAAGTTAAAAGAGAATTAAAATTTACTCAAATAGCATAAATTAGGATAATCTTACTTCTTGATCAAAATGAGAAGGTACACATATCGTGGAATAATAATGCACTCTTGATTGGTTAGAACTCCAGCAACAATGTCATTCACAACTGCCTCTGGTTGTAGGATTGGGACAATTCTGACAATACATTTACTCATTGAGAAAGTTCAACATAGTAAATTTGTAAATATTGTTTAAAACTCACTTGGACGCAACACCATCAAACATTCCTGTATTAATGTAATATGGGCACACGAGCGTTGTGTTCAAATTTTTGGTCGCTTCGTCACACTACAAATAATAAATATCGATACATTTAGAAACCCAAACAAATGTAACAAAAGCACCTTTGAGACACTAACCTTCAATTCATTTCTGAGAGCTTCATCAAAACCAACGGCAGCATATTTTGAGGCACAATAATCCACCAATTTACTCGTTCCGAACATTCCAGCCAAGGAAGCAATTGTGACAATGTGTCCACGCCCTGTTTTTTGCATATCGGGCAAGAAGGCTTTTGTGGTCTAAAAAAAAGATGGTAATCGAAAATTACAAACAAAATAGCAAGAAGCATTCACAGATCAAACGTAGTTTATGAAGATTTTTCTATAACTTTATAAAATAGGAATATTTTGCGTGAACTCCAATCCTTTTGTACCAATTCTCTAGGCATAGTTCAAAAAAGAGATAAAAACATGTTTCTTGGAAGAAAACAAACGCAATTATACCCTAACTTGAGTATTATACAAAAATCAAAGTTTTATCCAATTGTTTTCAAAAATTTAATTATTGCTTATCTGGGAATTTGGAAATCCCAAGGTCGCCTCAAAGATCTCAAAGTAAAGTAACATTAGGAAAAGCTAAGACAGATATTATACGGGCCATACATTAGTGATATAAAACAAAATCATCGTAATCCATTGTAATCAGTTGCCTATTTGTCGCAACACAGAGTTGTTCATGCACTTTTTCTCTTTTGGTGATTTGATGAGTGGTTTTGTTTGGTGCTGCAATAATGAACCCACTGCCCTATGGCGATTGGCTTAATCTTACACTTGACAATCGAATATCTCATATCTCATGCCTGTGCTTTTGAAATCAAATCTCACTCTCATCTCAACTCGTACGTTACTCCATTGTACAATAATAAATTGTAAAGCGTACGTGCATACATGTCCATGTACGGTCAATGGTCACTAATTGCATAACCGGAGAGGATTTCGTTGTCTAAAGTTCAGATCCATGGTGTAATGTACAAGGATTTCATAAAAATTCTGTGTTCAATTACATTAATATTGCGAATTTTGGCCATGACTCTGGGCTGGGCATCAAAAGTTCATAACACATGTGAAATTGAGATGTCGTGGGTTAATTATAAATATAGTGCCCACATATATAAATATAAAACAGGTTACTTATAACGAAGGATCCATTGAAAGTAAAATAGTTATTATATTATTGATAGATCTAACCTTAGCGAAATTGAAAAATAACACGGCCTTGGTTTAGAAAATGATAGAAAAAATACAGGTTACTTATAAAGAAGGATCCATTAAAAGTAAAATAGTTATATTATTGATAGACCTAACCTTAGCGAAATTGAAAAATAACACACGGCCTTGGTTTAGAAAATGATAGAAATAGTCATGAAGGGTGAAAGGAAGTCTGACAGGAAATTATAATTTTATATTCACAGGCACAGGAAGGAAGTGAGAGTTTTTTTCTGTTTTGTTGAATTCATCATAACTACAAACGAATGAATTTTTTTACATTGTATAAAGCTAAAATACTCACCCAAAAATTGGAAAGAGAATTAACTTGGAAAGTTTTTTCAATTTGAGCATCACTCGTATCCAGGATTTTATTCCCACTCACGATCCCAGCATTATTAATCAAAATATCAACTTTTCCAACTTCTGCTCGAACTTTCTTGGCATTTTCATAAATTGAGTCCCGGGATGAAACATCGACGGTGTAAGCGTGACATTTTCCACCAAAAGAACGAATTTCTCGGACCGTCTCTTCATTTCCTATAGAAAGAAGAAAAAGATGAGTTGACATGACTTGTTTAAGTGGTTTGTAGCGAAGGTCAAATTATGGGGAGGTGTAGACCAAACTAATTTAGGGTTTTGTAAAATAAAATAAATCCTTCGGATGGTCAAAATGAGTCAGTCGGGCAAAAGGGTTATTATTATTTAAAAGGAAATGCCCTTGAAAGTGCAAGTAAACTGCACTGCTCTGCTCGTCTGAGCATGAACATTTTGTTTACCTGGGCTTGGATCCTTCCTTTTATTATATGAAAATAAGAATAAAATGTGTATTTATACTCGGTAAACAAATTCTCAGCTTAGCTGAGCTCATGGCCGTTAACCTTCTGCAGAAAGCATGACAGACTATTTTGACACTGCACCGTCTGAGTCTGGGCATGGTCATTGCATTACAGCGTATTCATTTTTCAGACAAAAATGTTTAGTTTTGTATTATTTGCTGCTTTTCCGCCCTAATTTTGTTACGCTATGTGTGCTGACTGATCCTGAGATTAGGACTCGGTTTGGTAATTTCTTAGCCATTGTTTTCCTAGTACTGGTGTACAGTATTAATTTCGCATGCAATACTAATTAGAACTTGTAGTAATAAATATAATGTTAAAATATGTCTCCCAAGTCTGGAGCTTTGAGCTATGAGTATACTTGGTCCAATTTTCTCAATAATTGTGAAAATGTGTCTACAATTTGTAGACAATGAGAATGAACCGAGGAAAAACTGCAAATAGAGCGTTGTTTTGAGTATATCACATTGCATTGTGAAACAAATGCGTTTGTCTTGAGAAACGTAACGAACTCTGTGTATTTATCTTTTTCATCTTCCTACTTAACGTGAGAATAAAATTAGACATGAGTTGTTCACCCAGTGGGAAGTACATGCTAGGGTAATTTGAGAACCGAGGAAAAACTGCAAATAGAGCATTGTTTTGAGTATATCACATTGCATTGTGAAACAAATGCGTTTGTCTTGAGAAACGTAACGAACTCTGTGTAATTTATCATTTTCTTCTTCCTACTTAACGTGAGAATAAAATTAGACACAAGTTGTTCACCCAGTGGGAAGTACATGCTAGGGTAATTTGACTATAATTTGCTACTAAACAACCACAACAGTGATGTGAAATTAATCCGAGACTTTCCCTTCCAATTTTTGGAAGTCATAAATCACTGAATTGCGGCCTGATTAAATTATTAAGACTCACCTTGTTTGTTAATGTCCCAAGCGACGACGATGGCTCCATGCTTGAGTGCAAATTTCTTGGCCATGAGTCTTCCGATCCCTGACCCAGCTCCAGTGACAAGGACGACTTGCCCAGCCACATTTTTATAACGGAATCTTCTTGGAACAAACGTCATGACGAATGCAACAAAAATCCCATATACGGCATAAGCCAATGCAGCCAGTAGCTCCTTCACAGTGTCCAAGTCTATCATTTTAGCAAAATAGTAGGAAGTAAAAAATAATTCAGGGAATATTGAATAATTTGGAATGCTTGGATTTGTAAATGGGCAAGGAGAATTAGAATTGAGGATTTTATCTTCCGGAATAACTGGAAGAGGCCGTGTGGACAACTTTTGCAATTCTGGAGAATTGAAACGCCGAACTAGGACTGGCTGTACTTGTACTTGTACAGGTTTTGACGGTGTATGATTGACACTAGTAATGACATTATTATTTTCCTCTTCTACTGTCTCGTTAATAAATTGGCTGAGTTGAAATTTGCACTTGACTGGAGCTGGATTTGCCAAGTCAAGTGCTTCCACGACTAGGGCTGACATTGGGATAGTAGGAGGCATGATTAGGCCAGGCTATATGGGGAATAGTAATAAGCAAAAGCAAAAGTTAACGGGATATGTCCGCGTATATCGTGCGTGTGCGGTTTTTGCAAAACCGGCCAAAATAGATCAATAGATTGACACAAACGCACTAGCACAGCACATGAGTTACTTAACTGGGGCTATTTGCATTGCATGGGACAAAGGTTAACACTTTTGACACTTTAATGTAAAATAATTATAATTCTGTACTCTGAATATCAAAGGTCAGTGTGATAACTTTTAGCATTATTAAATGTTTTTTTCTCTGGACAGATTTCTAAGTTGTACGCAGAATAGCAAGCCGACGACAATGTCTGAAGACAAACTGAGCTCAGAGTTGAACCCTTTCTCAGAGTTTTAAAGCTTTCGCATGTGGACATTGTTGTTGTAATGTTATTTTACTTGCTTGTAGCAATGAGTCTACCTTCACCTTCTCATCTCCATTTCATTGCAGCATTACTGGTTTTACTATTAACTTGCTTTACCTGTCCCAGTGCTATTGCAAAAGAAAACTTCAAGCTAGAAGGGTTAGAGTTAGAGTTAGAATGCCAATCCCAATTTTAACAATGTGTTATGATTAGGCACTAGTGCTCGGCACAGATAATAAGGCGACGAGACATGAATGGAACATTATGGGCTAAAGGTAAAGGTAACGGTCTATCGCCCCCGTCCACATGCTCAAATTGCAAAACTATGAATGATTGCAGATTTCCTTATGCAATTTTACAAATCTTACACATACACAAACACAAGGGCTACGCAATGTGTTTACGTGCCCTGCTCTCCTTGGACATTGTTATTACTCGTCTTGCATGGCTGACAATGAAATTTCAAAGTTCTTGACAGTGTGGGGGCAAATTGATTAGATAGTAAAACTGAAATGGGTGACCACTCTATTCTTATTAGTATTAGCCAAAGCACTACAGATGGTTTTAGTTTTCATGCAAATCTAAAGTGGTTGTCAATGTCTTAAAATTTGAAATACTTTTCAGAAGCGGAAAATCCATAGTCAGGCAGTCAATTAAGTTTTCATATTTTTGCACTGACTTTTATTATTAATGTTAGTTTCCACAAAACTGCCCTCCAGTAACTTCTCGGGAAAAACTAAAGCTACGCTAATTGTAATTTTTTGTATAATTTCAGATCACTTTGGCAATTATGGCTGGAATTCAGTTGTGGAGCTAAAACAGTATATTTGCATCTTGGCTACCTGTTGCACCTGATTAATTTATCCTTCTATTAGCTTTCAGTTCACATTATATTTTAGTACAATTTGCACAATTAGACAAAGTTCAGCTTGAGTATGTATCGAAAATGTCATTAACCTCCAAATGAGAATAAATTATTGGTGTACTTTACCAGTGTACTAACTTTGGCTCTGTAATTCAGAAGAAACTCGCAACGAAGAAACTTAAATTCATTAGTTATTCTTCATTCATAATTTCATAATTGAAGCTAGCTTTCGGGTTTCGAGTTAGTGAAAATAATTCTGACACTGGCTAAAAATCAAAATATTTCGGTGAACTAAAGACAAGAGGAATATCGGATATCCATGTAGGACTCAATTAATGAAATATAATTTTGGCAGTTTAAAATTATAAAGTCTACTAACAGAACCTTTAGCGGTCTGCGAGTTAATAGCCAGAGTACCTACAATTGACAACTACTTACTAAAGTTCACTTATTTTGAAATGAATTCCGAAGAGAATCCAGCCACCCCTAACTAATGTCAAATTTTATTGATTTGGGTTAGTCAGGAATGTCTACCTGGTTTCTGTTCTTGGATCCCAATTGCGAGAACTAATTACTTTTATTTTCTGGGAAGGAATGCATAAAAAACTCAAAGATGATACATTTTTTGACAATTTAAACCTATTTTTTTCATTTCCCAATAATTAGTTGAGTAAACCCTTCTCCACCAAATTGAGGGAGTAAGAATTGGATTTTAACTCCTAAGGACTTTTTACATTATTTTCATTTGCAGTCGAAAGATATTTCTATCCATTTCTTTCCACGGGTGGCCACATTAGTTTATCTGCATAATAGATAAGGCTAATTCACGGAGATAATATCGGGGCAAAATTAAAGTTACATCTTCACCACATGCAGACGACATGGTTCTGGAATATTTTCCCTATGCAATCTCGAAACTTTTTTTGAAAAATATAATGATAAGTCGAACCCAAACGTGTTGCTTTTAATTAATACAGAAATATTTTTATTTTTTATCCATTAAGCGAATCTGATCTGACTGATTCGGTCATTCCACTCACTGCTGTATATTGCATTTTCTTCTCACTACTAATTTATAAATCTGGGGAGTTTTTTGTTTAATATTAAAACATACATTGTACATGCATGCGTTTTTTAATTTTTAAAATTACTAATACTAAACACCATGTCCACTCCACAACGTGCAACATTTTGTGAAAATCTAATAAGGAGAATACTAGGAGACTAAACTTGAGAAAAATCTACGAGTACAGGGCTAACTAAACTACTTTAAGTCAGTAACGAAGAATCCCCATTCAATACAAGCAAGCATCCACAAGCACAGAATATTAATTACTCCAATTCAAAATCAACTAATTAAGACTAAACTAATCTAAATCTTAGCTAATAAATTATAATTAAACTTATTTTAAGAGTATATTTTCTTACATCCAGTAGTAACGGCAAGGGTAGAAGCTTCAGCCATGTTGCTTGCTTGCTATGCTAAACACAAAACTTCCTATTTCTATTCCTATAAATTTTAAACTTGACAGATGGCCTAGCAAAATTAAACTGGAGCACTAGTCAGCCGATCTAGATCTAATTTACCAAATTAATTCTGAACTAAGCACAAACGCATCCTGTTGAAATGGAGTGGCGGTGTGGTGTAGTGTAGTAGTGATCCTTATCTTAATCTTAAAAGTCAAACATAGCTCGAAAACATCTTAATATTTTCTTAGTCTCTGATATGATAACCTTGCCCTGTGGTCTGCCTCGTCTGGTCGCAAGGCAAGGTCTTGCACTCTTCATCATTTAAACTTCTTAATCTCAATAGTTTAAGTTACATCATAATAGCGAAAGTAAATCAATTACTCATTCACTTTTCAAGGGATGAAAATAAATTTTGAAAAATGTGAGGAATGAATGAACACTGCAGAATATTATGTAACGTTATGGCCATGCTGATTACAATGATATTGCTTAAATTTTGAATACCTTAACAAAATGTGTTTTTTATAACATTTATCCAAAACAAAAATAGAATGTGGCAATCGGAGATGTACATGAATAATTCTCAATTGAATAAACAATGAAAATGATAATTCAACGAGAACATTCTGTGAGCGTAGGGATGGCTAAGCTGAGCTGAGCTAAGCAAAGCGTTTATTTTGTCTTGACTTTTTTGTTGAGTGCTTGTTTCCTGGTATTTTGATCAACTTCAGGTAAATCATTAAGTTCCTTGGGGGATTTCTTGGATTTCTTAGGGGATTTTGGAACAGCAGATGAATGGCTGGCGGTAGTTGACTTCAAACGTCTAGCTTGGAAAATTGCAAATTGGAATAAGAGGTAAGATTGAAGTCCACCGACGAGGGCCAAGCTGACATATCTGGAAAAATTTTCATAAAATTTTATTAACTCAGGCTATCCGATAAATGAGAACTGTTTATAAATATTTAGAAAACCAATTTACCTCAAAACTTGAGAGGCGTGTGGTTCAAGTCCAAACCAGAAAGTAAGTACGGTGAAAATGACCGACAAGAATCTTGCAGCAATGAAAATGACATTTCCAACACGGAACAACCAAGTTGCCAAAACTTCCTTCTCAGCGAATTTTGTCAATTTAGCAAAACTCAAAAATACTTCGGGTATGAAATGGAGGACGAGGAGGACAGTGGTGATGCGATGCAAGCTATTTAAATTTAAATATAATGACAATATTAAAAACTGTAATGAAATTGGTTAATTGTAACAGAAAGCTTACTAAGTCAAATACGAAAAGACAATGATTCCAACAAAAACTCCAGCAGTGATAACTTTATGCAGGGATTTCATCCTTTTTCATACGGAGGAAATAAATTTCGGGAATCCAGTGAATCCAATAAGAAACTTGGGCCAGCATAAAGAATTTGACCACGAATGACATTTCAGCGTGTGGATATCCGTCCCAGAGAGAAGACAGATGGACCAGATAATTCTCCCTGCAAGAATAATAACAAAATATATAAAAGTGATCACAAAACACTATGAAATGGTTGGCTTACCGAAGGATAATGTTGCAACCCCAAAGGGATGAAATGAGTGCAAAAGCCAAGAGTTGCCCAGCATCGTTAAACTTTGAGTGACGAATTTTGCTCAAATGTAATTTCTTTGTAATTTTATCCAAAATGTACTCTTGGACAAGAGCATGCATGACGATTGCAATCAAAGTGTAGAAGAAAACTGCACAAGAATCCTTCCATCCGACCGTGTAGAAAATCTCTTCTTCAAATTGTGGCCCTTGAGCAGAAGCAGGTTTGGTCGTATTATGATGAAGGGCGATAAACATTGAAGCCAATGGCGATGTCACCTGAAAGTCGATTGTTGGATGAATTAATCAGGTCAAGAGTAAGAATGATTATAGCTCTTTGAAACGTTTTGATCATTTTACCTGGAAAATGAGACAGACGACAAAGACCATGGCGATACATGCAACAATGTCCGCATGGTTTTGAATCACAAATTCATGACTTAGAATTGGTGGATTTTTATTTCCACTTCTTCGGATCTTGACGGCCATATTGGTAAGCTCAGGTCAAGGGAACTCTCAAATGTCACAAGGATCCAAAATCTAGTACAAAATATTTCAAAACTAGGAGAAATCTCACGGACAATACAATGTTCAATATGTTCGACCGCGTGGGCCGTGCACTGCTCTGCACTTTCTTTAAAATGCACTATGCTAATGCCGGCCAAGCAGTGCAGAATTGATTCAATAACCGGATTTTCGCATTTAGTATATGGTCATATACGAAATGTGTAATAAAAATTAATCAGTAATAAAATCAAAGCAGATGGTGGAAGGCTTACCTGTAAATGCACAGCACAGGACAGGACAGGACGGGAATGAAGTTTGAATTAAACCAGATTGTGGAATTTAAACCCTTTAAGTTTCGGTACTGTAAATTTAGCCTAGCAAGGCAATGCAATGGTATTTGTCACAGTCGCAGTGTAGTAGTGTAATGCAAAAGGGTTGAATTTGTATTTGGATATTGACAGCTAGCTTCCACGTCCACCGCAATGTAATCGGGATTCGGGCCGACGTGTCCTTTGGCTTTGGCTTGAGCTTTAGCTTGAGTTTTTACTTTGCATTTGCTGCACGGCAATGGCAACAGCGACAGCGACAGCGACAGCCACTTGCCTATTTTTTATGGAGTCGGTCTTTCCCTTTTGCATTGCACTTGAATTCAACATTCAACACCAAGTCCAATGCTCCATGTATACACATTACACACTACAACCACTTTTACTATGAGATCGGACGGAATTCTACGACCACACCAGAAGGTGACGCTTAATTCTTAAGAGAAAAATTTCAGGAGGATAGTGATAGGGTTAAACTTAACTCTAGTAATGAAACAATGGCCCTAATTATTATTACTGATTTCTATAGTTTTATTGTACAATTTCTCAAAATGAATGATTTTGATGACTACTACAAAAAGCATACATTCTCTACTAACTCTACTAAATTTACTTCAATTTATCCCGAATTGATAATTAAAGTTTGGCGTTGAATTTTCCACCTCCAGAAGGTGTTTCTCGGAAAAGTTGTCGAATGATATAAACGTGCAAAAGTCCACTCCCTATTATAATTACACATTGAACGGTTGACCAGAATCCAATGTTGTAATTCATGCTTGTCAACAAAGCGAAATCACGGGCTTCTAAATTTTTAGATTGATACATGTGCTGGATGACCATGGATATCTTTTGAGAAATTGCTAAAATAAACAGAATGTTAACATATTAGATAACAATGGAGTTAAGTTAATTAGGGTAATTAGTATTTACTTGCGAATGTTCTTGTGAATACTCTTTGGTCAACATCAGCTTGTTCAAGATCTTTGATATATTGTTCCCATTCGTGAGCTCTGAAATTTAATGATTTACTTGAACTGAATTCCTGACCAAACATTGTAATTTATGACTCAAAATCATTTCGTAAGAAACCAAAGGTGAATTAGCTCCAACGTGTTGTTTTCTACTTACACATAAATGGCCATATAAACACTCACGACTTTTGAGTTGAATTTTGCGAATGAATTATCAATACAAATCGTATAATAACCACCCATTGTATTATTCGTCTCATAATTTGCTCTCTTTTTCCATTCGTAAGGAAGAACAACAACTCCGTCTGGACTTCTAACAGTGAATGAAGCGTAGCCATCTCCTCCACGAATCACACTAAAATCAACAATGAAACTGGAACCTGGATCCGTTTTTTGAAATACACATTCTTCTTTCCCAGCGTCAATGTGCATTTTGTAATCCATTGTCACAGCGGGTCTTCCTTCTTTGGTGTCTATGAAACACGAAATCGGAGTGATGAGTCCGACAGCCACAAGAACAACGGCGATTGCAACGGACACAGTCCAAGTCCAGGATGCCATTTTTTGACAGTCCAAAATTAACTGCAAATTTTCAGGATTTAAATCTAGTCTGCTCTTCCTGGCAATAAAATTTCCTAACCCAGAGAGCAGCATACGAAAATCCCATCAATATGTTGGCTTATCTTATCTACTGGCTCATTATTTAACTTGCATTAATATACGGTTTATACATTTAATTCGCGAGTAAAGGATAAATATCCTATTCGAACATTGCCTATATGGATTGAGGATGAGATTAATAGGTGTGAATTTTGTACTAGCCAGCCCGCATTTCAAACTTTAATTGAACTCCAATGCAATAAAATTTAATTTGAG